>CBVK0100547833.1:0-14437 GCA_900067695.1 Picea abies
AGAAAAGTTTGATGAAAATGATAGTCTCTTGTTTTTAAAGTTAAGGAAGGTTTGCATGAATGTGATCATATACAACAGGTATATTATAGATATACAAATCATATTTGGATGATGAAATTGATGAGGGATTTTGGTTGTGGTACATGTTGAGTACATGGTTGAGACAAGTAGTTGATGAGTTGGCGCACATACATGAGGTGTATAGTTGATGTTGTTGGTACATATTGATGAGTCATAGTTTATGAGTAGTTCACACATGATTGGTACATACTGGGTACATGGTTGGATGCACTTGTTTATGGTATAGGTTGATTATAGGTTGGTGCATGGTTGATGCACTTGTTTATGGTACAGGTTGATTACAAGTTGAGGTACATGTTGATGCATGGTTCAAATTTATTGGTATAGGTTTATAGTGGTATATATCACAGTGATAGTATGACAGTGGTTCCATCATTTTAATTCTACTTCAGGGTGGCAGGACAGGGCAAGGATAGTTGGTTGTAGCCACCTTCCGGTTGTAGCCGAAGAACATTGGGGGTTGTAGCCTCCTTCTGGTTGTAGCCAAAGAATTGGGGAGTTGGAGCTTCCCTCAGGTTGTAGCCTGAGAAAATAGTGGTTGGAGCCTCCTTCCATTTGCAGCTGGAAAACAAAGGAAGTTGGTGCTTCCAATGAATGCAATTCTTTAAGACATATAAGAAAAAGCATTCCGTGGTTTTCTCCTGATTTGGGTTTCCACGTAAAACACTGGTGGACTGTGTATGTGTGTGATTGTTTATTTCTTACTGTTCATTATTGGATAATAATTCTACATTGATATAACATTTGAAGAAAAAAGATTATAATTACACTATTATTGATTCACCCCCCCTCTTAGTAATCCAACACACTTCATTTAGATTATGTATGTGATATATAATTTAAAACTATATATATATATATATATATAGTTTTATATCTAATATTATAACTTTATCATCTGAAGGTGGATTTTTTCCTAGAAATACCAAATTTTTCTTGGAAATACCAAAAACAATTGTGGAAAATTATACTTTACAGATGCACCAATATTGAATAAAAATTATGCCCAAATTATTGGTGACACTTCTAGAAGACCCTTTTTGACCTTAGAACTATTGTCAAAATTGGGCTTAATTAGAGGCCTCCAGAGCCTTTTTAGAATGGAAAGGAACCCATTTGAACTACATTCTAGAAATCCTATAAAATCCTACAAACTTCTCATTTTCATTCAGATTTTGTTTTTTCCCCATCATTTTTTTTATTCGACCCTCAAACCAACACTTTTCTAGAGCCAAATATCACTCAATTTGAGTTTGATTTGTGCCAAATGAAAGACATTACAATGTTGTTGTATAATAGACCCCTATTATTCCATTCAAACTTAGATTCAAAGTTGCTAATATTGATGGGGTAACCAAACCAATTTTAAATCCTGAGGGTCTTTTGCCCAAATTAAGCTTGGTTTGAGATCATGATTCTCCAAGTGTTAGGGTAGCATTAGAGGTAGCGAGAGGGGTTGATTTTCAGATCTGAAAGGTGTTCAAATAGTGAACATATTCTTGGGATTCCTAAGCCATTTTAGGACCCCCCTACCTTCTAAATAAAAATCCAACATCCACCCAACCATGGGCTTCATTCATGTTTAATATAGCATCCATTAATGGCCACTTTGACACCAAAACTCAACTCAACTTGTAGTAGGGAAATATGACCATTAAACACCAATTCCATTGAATGAAAAAAACCCAAGGAATACCGTCTGATGATGTGTCACCTTTGGTAACTTTTCCAAAGACTTTTCTCAAAGACATTCTTTTCTCTTGAAGGTAATTATTTTTTAGTTAATTGAATTTGTAATTTTTTTTCGCAAATCAACTCAATTTGATTTATCTTTTGAAAAATCATTTTTTTTTTGAATTTTCAATTATCACTTTTCCAAAAGTGATAAGTCTCTTGTAACCCTAGGTATTTGGAAACCTTACCCTAGCCTCTTCTTCTCTTATAAATAAGAGGAAGAAATATGTAATTTAGAGGACTTGTTGAATGGAAGTATTTAAGATATGTTGTTTTTTCTTACGGTTCTTAGTGATTGTTGCTCACTTTTTCTCACTTTAAGGTGTTAGGATTACATTTTTTTTTCTTGTTAAGGGTTGAGGGATAGTGGCATTATCTTATTATGTTATCTCTCTCTGGGAGAAATTGGTTAGCTAGGTTGATTCTTGCTATTTCCTTGGGTTTAGCTTGTTGATTTATACTTATGAACAATTTGTACTTGTGTTTTTGTGTTATATTTTGTTTATATTTGTTGAAGGACAAGTACTTACCTAGTCTAGTTTTTAGATAGAATATATAGGAGTCCTTTAGGATAGGCCACAATTCCCCCTCTCATTGCTAATTGGAGTGATCATGGTCCTTTCTTATTCTTGTATCTTTATATCTACTCTTTTCTTCTTTTATTATTACTACCTTGAATAGGTAACTTAGTCATTTTTTGATTGTATGTTAATATTTTTCCATCATTTTATTTAATTTTACCCATATATGCACTAAAAAAGAGTTGCTAACCTATATAGGAACCATGAATTACCCCTTGTTGCTTCTTCCAAGCAGTAGGGAACCACTTGAAGACTTGTTTGAGACCATTAAGTTAATTGGGTAGTAAACATATATATAGGACAACAAAGTAAAAATCCCTTCTTGCCCCTTTTTGCTTATTCTTTGTACTTATTTAGATTTGATTATTATTCATATACATCATGATTACATTTTCACACAACATCAAATCAGATTTTGTTTTACTTTTAGTATTTTCCAACACACTAAAATTGATATTAAAGACAAGCCTTGGATCTTGTCTCATTTAGAAAGTGTGAATCTTCACTTGGAACTTATTGGCCTTGATGCCATTCAATGATTGTATTGATCTTGATTTGTTATTTGTATTAGTTACATTGGCATGTACCCATGAGTAATTTTCTTTTAGTTGGTCAATACTTTTAGCCCATTAACAAAGGAAATAGTTGAAACCTTCTTTGCACATGGGGGCAATGTGGCTCACAAAGAAATTCAACCTCATTTCTTTGAGATTTGAGTTCTAGTTCCTTTTCATTTTCATTGTAAAATTTATATGTTAAGTGATTCTCAGGTTGAAGGTTAAAGGCACTTAAATCAAAGACTAGATGATGGATGGGTTTCCTTACCATCATAATTGTTGTAGTTAATGTCAAGTTTAGTATGGAGGGTTAATTAGTATTACATAATTTTGTTTTTATGCCAGTTATTTTATTTCAACTTTCTACCCCTGAAGGGCTCACACAAAAATGATAAAAATAAATATGAAATATACCATACAAAAACATCAAAACAAAAGAAGGCATTCGTCCCATTAAACAAAAGCATTTATTTTCAGCAATATATATATGTGTGTATTATTCATATCAGTATATACCATATATGTTTTAGATAGATTTCGAGTTTTGTTGGCCAAGGTATATTGTTTTGAAAGAAAGACATAATCTTGGAATGGATGGATTTAGTCTTTTTCAGTTGATGCATGGTCAATTTCTAGAACACTAAGAGTCAAACCCGTCGATTCTTAATCAGGGGCCCTTCATAAACTTGATTCTCTTTGTGTTAGAATAATGAGCTATTTTTTGAACTGATTTTTTGGTTGTTGATTGTCAATATAAAGCATTGATTAGCTTAGCCTTGGTCATAATACTACTTTTCTTAGGTAATTCCAACTAAAATCCATTGGGGGAGTCTTGGAACTCTTCTTTTTCCCAGGTTTCATTCTCCCATCAAGGCATATTTAAGAGCTCAAAAGATTTAGTGACAAGAAGGGGCTAACCCCTCCGTATATGAAATAAACAAAGTACTCTTTTCTTTACCCAAATGATGTTCTCCAACTCATTCCTTTTGCATCAATTGACAATCACATGATATAAGATAAAACATGTTAGTCTAATTGTGAGGAATTTTATCATTGTATGGTATCCTTAATTAATATTTAAATAAATATATTTTTACAAACTTACAAGCTTAATGTGTCAAACCTTTCATCAATCTACCCAACACCTTGTGAGCTAGTTTACTTCAGCCAACATTAACAAACAAAAATTAGCTACCTTCATACTTATTTCAAAACATATTTATAGTGATCAAATCTCACTTCTTGACTCCCTCAGGGTTGGTAATTCGTGATCACTATCCATAGTGTAATGCCCATATAATTCTAAACATCATTAAGTTTCATAAACATTTTATTAAGTAAATTGAAAGAACAATTTCCTAGCATAATATTGATTTTCATGACAGCAACTTTAGTAACTCAGATTTATCAATAATAATTGTTTTCATGGCAGAAAGAAGTAAATACATAACTTAACAAAGTACCTAGTTCTGATGCTAATTTCTATTGCCTCTGTGCCTTGTTGCTGCCTTGATGCTACCTGCTCCTCAGATCAATCCTACCGCACACAGGAAAATAACTGCCCAAAACTATTGTCCTCCCTGCCAACTAGGAAAACTACCTAGCTCCAGGATATCTATGGATATCCTGGCCCTCCGTGCCCAAAACCTCCAGCAACTCAGTGCCTTCCCAGATCAAAAGTCACAGTCCAGAGCACTCTGTTCCTTGCTCACAACAAGCCAACAATCCACAAAATATCACAGGCTCACAACCAATACCACAATGCACAGAAAATCGCTGCTCACAGCAAAACGCAGAATCTTTGCTCACGGAAAAACACAACCGTCCACAACATCCATTCCGTCCCCTCCCATCGAATGGTGCGCACATCCCCCTCTTCCCGTCCCTTATTCCTCCCTACCGACTCACGCACTTACTCCTTCAACCACCCTCCGTCCTCCGTCCTTCATCATGAATTAATGTTTTATCTTCTCGGGATCCATGGCTATCCCTCTCTGCATATGCCACCATTTTATAACATTTTCATTGATCTTTTAAATTATAATTCTCAGGTCATTAAATGTGGTATGTAGTTAGAGTATTACTTAGTTAATCACAATCATTTTCTTTTAATTAATTTTACTTTATAATCTTTAATCATTTATTCAATTAGGGTCGTTACATACACCCACCCTTCAAGAAACTTCGTCCCGAAGTTTAAGGTATCTGATGGTACAAAGGAAAAGAGCATGGTTCATACATTCACAACAAGTAACTGCATTAACAGTAAATAAGTCAAAAAAGCTCATACATACTAGTGTATATGTACAAGAAATTCATGTGTAGCTAGTACATGCAAGCCTCGTGCATGTACTAATAATCATACTGTCATCCTTTAGTAATTTATGCATGCAGTCAATTCAGTCAGCAAGACTAGTCTTTTATAAAAGACAACAACTAATCAATTGTTTAAAAATTTCTTTAATCACAATTATCCAGTTTAACAATTTTATTTTACACAGCTGTATTTTAGTTAATGAATATTCATATATACACATTTCTCCCTTCATCAAATTCCATCACAAAACAGATCTCCATATGTCTCAACTATTCAACTCATCCTTCCTTCCTAACCTACTTCCGTCTCCCATCCTATCCGTCCTCTGCTAGACTATCTTGGAGCGCCAACTATATTGGCCTAACTCCAAATAGAACCCATAAGTGGAAGTGTCACTATCTCAACCAAGCTTCCCTAGTAGGCAACTGACAGTCCTCATCACACGTCTTGGGGAGCGTGAACCAACACTGTCCTCCCAGGACTTCAGGTTTCGGAGGATACACGGTGGGAAATGCCTCCACCCCTCCTAACTTCAGGTTTCGGAGGATACACGGTGGGAAATGCCTCCACCCCTCCTAACAGAACCAGGGTCAACACCCTAAGATGGAGGATACTCGGTGGGAAATGCCTCCACCCCTCCTATCAGAACCAGGGTCAACACCCTACAATGGAACATATAGGGGCACTGTGTTGCTGGAGGTTTTGTCATCGTTTATTTGGTTTTGGGCAGTGTTATCATCAAAATCATAGCATAATCATGCACTAGTCCACATATCACAGTAATGCATCCAAATCAATATAGTTTCACACACATTATTCATACCATAATGTTTTCCAATTAGTGGTCCTGATATCCACTTTCATCATCATTATCACTTGGCTATTTCATAGCCCATAACCTGCAGATTAGTTTGCAACACAAACTCATATATTTCTATGCATTATCATCATATAATTGCATACTTTTCTCAATTCAATTTGGTATCCCGTACCAATATATTAACATCAAAGTTTTCCAGTTTGAATTAGATTTCACAATATCCCATAATTCATACTCTTTACACATTCACAAGATTATCATTTACCAAAATAGATTTCATCGTATCCAACATCATTCTAATGGTATTTAAACATTCAACAATTTTTCTTTCTCACAATATGTCGCATCATATACATCATCATCAATAGCATTTAAACATTCATAAAATTTTCATTCTCATAATAGATCGCATTACATGCATCATCATCAATAACACTTAAACATTCATTACTATTCATAAGTTTAGAGTTTAAATATATCACTTAATAGTTTCACTGCGACTAAGAAATAGAGTGTATAGGGCTCAGGGAATCCTGGCCGTCTAAGTCAAAAGGTGGTGTTACCTACACCCTTCCTTCGAGAAACACGTTCTCGAGGTGGTCAAAATAGTGATGGATAGTCTCGCCGTAGTGTCTCTCCGTCCTCCCAAGTAGCAGATCCTGGACTATACTTGTCCCACTGGACCTTAACTTGGTCTACCAAACAGTTTCTGAGCTGTCGGACCCTACGGTCCAGTATGCGTAACGGTTCTACCGTGAGGGTTCCCACGTCCGATACCTGCAATTCTTTCCAATTTAGTTTATGTGATTCATCGGCAACATAATGACGTAAAACAGATACATGAAATACATTATGAGTTTTATGCAAGTGGGGTGGCAGTACGAGACGATAGGCAACGGTTCCAATTTTCTCTTGGACCCTGAATGGCCCTATAAACCGTGGTGACAAATTTTTCCCCTTCCCGAACCGTATGGTACTCTTATTAGGCCTGATACAGATGAAAACTTGGTCCCCCACTTCATAACTTCAGTCGGTCCTGTGTGCATCATCATAACTTTTCTGTCTATCCTATGCTTCCTTTAGCCTCTGCCTGATCTGAATCACCTGTTCCTCCATTTCCTGAATCAATTTTGGCCCAACTGTTACTCGGTCTTCAAGTCTATCCCAACTGAATGGTGTTCTACATGGCCTTCCATACAAAGCTTTGTATGGTGGCATTCCGATGGAACTATGATAACTGTTATTGTAGGCAAACTCTACCAAAGGTAGGTGCTTCTCCCACTGGGTTTGATTATCCATTACATACATCCTAAGCATGTCTTCCATGACTTGATTTACTCTCTCAGTTTTCCCATCTGTTTCAGGATGATAAGATGTGCTTAAGTTCAAATGAGTCCCAAACGTTGACTGTAAACTTGTCCAGAATCTAGAAGTGAATCTGGAGTCCCTATCTGAAATGATCTTCTTTGGTATCCCGTGCAAATGGATAACCTCGCTTAAGAACACTCATGCCACATTAGTAACATCGTAAGTGTCTCTAACTGGAATGAAATGAGCACTCTTGGTTAACTTATCCACTATCACAAGAATGACATTGTGTCTATGAGTTGTGAGCGGCAACCCCACAACAAAATCCATAGAAATGACTTCCCACTTGGACATAGGGACATCATGTGGTTGTAGGAGGCCTGCTGGGTGATGGTGATCGACCTTCACTTGTTGACACTCTAGGCATCTGGCGACGAAATGGACTACATCGCACTTCATGCCTTCCCAAAAGAAGAGTTTCTTCATCTCTGCGTACATTTTCTTCACACCCAGATGCGCACAATAAAGTGATCTATGGGCTTCCTTCAGTATGATGCTTTGAATATCCCCGTTCTCCAGAATGTACATCCTTCCTCGATATCTCAACAATCCGTCGGTTTCTAGATTATACCCTTCATATTTTGGGTCTATCTACTTCCCGTTCTGGAGGTTTGAGGTAACTTTTAAATACCAACTGTCTCATAGTAGTTGTGCCAACACCTATTCCCTCAGACTAACCTTTAAGGTCACCAAGGAGAAGATACGTGGTCTCCTACTCAAGGCATCTGTGACCACATTTTCCTTTCCCTTTATGTATGAAATACCAAAATCATACTCACTCATAAACTCACTCCATCGCCTTTGCCTGGCATTTAGATCTCTTTGGGTGAAGAGATGTTTTAAACTTTGATGGTCTGTTTTGAGTTCAAAATATCGCCCCACAAGATAGTGCCTCCAAAGTTTCAGAGCTAGCATTACAGTTGCCAACTCTAAATCATGAGTCGCGTATAAATCTTCATGCTTCTTCAACTTTCTTGACGCATAAGCTATCACTCCTCCATCCTGCATTAGCACGACCCCCAATCCTTGTTTCGAGGCATCCATGCAGACCATGAAGTCCTTTTCCATATCTGGCACTCGTAGAATTGGCGCACTAGTTAGTAACCTCTTAAGCTCAATGAATGCGCTATTACATTCTTCTGTCCATTCATACTTGAGCCCTTTGCGTTGCAAAGTGGTGATGGGTTTTGCTATTTTTGAGAATCCTTCCACAAATCTCCGGTAATAACCTGCTAGCCCCATGAAGCTTCTCACCTCATGTGCGTTTTTCGGCACTGGCCATTCCAGAATGGCCTTTACCTTCTCTGGGTCCACCGAGATTCCTTCACCTGAAATGATATGACCCAAATAGTGGATCTCTTTTTGGAAGAAGGAACACTTCGAAAACTTCCCATACAATTTGTTCTCCCTAAGGCAAGACAACACTATTCGCAAGTGTTCCTCGTGTTCTCTTTCATTCCTGCAATAGATGAGAATGCCATCCAGAAAAACTTGTACAAAACGATCTAAGTACTTCTGGAATACGCCATTTATGAGGCTCATGAATACTGCTGGCACATTGGTCAATCCGAAAGGTACTACAACAAACTCGTAATGTCCAAACCGAGTTCGAAAGGAAGTTTTTGGGATATCACCTTCCTTAATCCTTAACTGATGATATCCAGATCACAAGTCGATCTTTGAGAATACCGCTGCTCCTTTCATCTGATCGAAGAGGTCATCTATTCGTGGCATTGGGTACCTATTTTTCACTGTAGCACGATTCAAGTCCCTGTAGTCTATACATAGTCGTAAGGATCCATCCTTCTTCTTTACAAAAATTACTAGTGTGCCCCAAGGTGAGACACTGGGCCTTACTAGCCCTAAGTCTAGTAACTCCTTCAATTGCATTTGCAATTCACAAAGTTCCGGTGCCGTCATTCGATACAGAGTCTTGGATATTGGTTCTGCACCAGGTTTCAGCTCGATGGTAAAATCAAGCTCCCTCTCAGGAGGTAATCCTGGTAATTCGTCTGGAAAAACATCCTGAAATTCTGACAATATTGGGTACTGATCCAATGAGGGTCCCTTCCTTTCTTTCACTGCCTCCACAACATAAATTCGACACCCTTGTCTCAAGCATTGCTTAACCTTCATAGTTGATATAAAGCCTAATGACACTTTTCTCTGTACACCTTGGATCTCTATTGGTCTTCCTTCATCATCAATACAAAGTACCTTCTTGGAGAAACAATCTACCAAAGCTCGATGAGCTGCTAACCAATCCATTCCAATGATTAGGCCATATGCTCCAAGAGCAGTGACGTATACCTTCAACCTGGTAGTGCACACTCCTAGGTCTACTATACAATTATCGACACTAGGTCCTACAACTTGTTTTTCCCCCGAAGCCATCTCGACTTGTTTAAAGTCATCGTTCTCATAGGCTGCTAGCCCACTCTTTTCTAATGCAGATGGTGAAATGAAACTATCTGTCACACCAGAATCAAACAAAATCTTAACATTAATATGATTTAGCGTACCTGTCGACTCCACTACGGTGGATTGATGTTCATCCTGACGGTTATTGACCACTGCATAAATCTGGTGGCTGCTACCTGACCTTCCCATTGGTGCCTTTCCTTCTCTGTGCACAAACCCTGATTATAACTCTGGACAGTCCCGTTCGTAATGGGGTCCTTTGCATCTCCAACAGGCAATATGAGATTAAACTGGTGCACTGTTATGTGACTGATTCCTAAATGAGTTCCTTCCCCTGGAACCCCTGCCCCTACTAGCTACTCCTCGAGATGGTTGTGGGCCTGTCTGCACCGTTGGCGATGAACGAGATGATGCACTAGTTTCCATTGAAATCCCTGCAACTACTGTCCTTGGCACGACTCTGTTACCATAAGGTGGTGGTCTTGAGCCCCCTCCCTTAGTAAAAGTCCTCGGGGCCTTTCCTACGAATCCAGGGAGATGTGGAAATGTTGATCTTGTACCCCCTGTTAAGTTCATGTGTTCTTCTATGTAATGCACATTTTCTACCGCCTCCGCCACTGAAGACGGTTTCCACATCCTTACCATAGCTCTAATCTTTGGGTTCAATCCATAAACGAAGCGCTCAGCCTGTCGTTGGTCATTGTCCATATACGAAACATACTTTACCAGTTCCATAAACCTGATCTCATATTCTTCTACAGTTCTGTTCCCTTGGAATAGGGCATGAAATGCCCCTACTTGTTGTTCCTCATAGTATGCTGGTAGATATTTCCTTCGGAACCTCTCCTCAAAAAGTTCCCAAGATACTGTGTCTGGGGTAAGGTGTAGTTGTCTTTCTAATTTTCCCCACCAGTTCAAGGTGCTATCTCTTAACTGGAAAATTGCAATCTTTGCCTTTGAATTGGACGCATAGTCCCTTAAGGAAAAACACCTTGTCATGCCTTCCAAACATGCTTCCACACGTTCACTGGCATGACCCCCAGCAAACTTCGGAAGTTTGATCTTCTGCAACTCCCTTGTGATGTCTTCAGGAGGAAATTCTCCCCTTGAGTTCCTTGATGCTTCTAGATTACCCATCCCAGACAGTGGGAGTTCCACTTCAGTCCCTGCTGGTTGGCACCCCTTTAAAGTTTCGTTAATGGCTTCTAACGAGCGCAGTATGAGGGCTAGTTCGGGTGATGGTGTTGGTGGTGTTGGTGGTGGTGATGCCGTTGGTGGTGTGGGTGGCGCCCGTGATGACGCTCCCCGGCCTCGACCTCTTCGAGTCCTGGCCATCTGGTATGACTTAACCCGCATCATCCAAAGCTATCAGGGTGAGTTCCAGGATGTTTCAAATTGGTGCTACTTAAACTCAGAAACAAGGTTAGGCGTAAGTTTTCTTTACTTGTCTGTAAACAAACATTACTCCATCAGGGGAATTGGCTAGGTTTTGGGTTAGGATTAAGCATCTAAGCTTGGTCAACATCAACTTTAAGGTAGGCTAACCTTACACTTAAATAAATACTTAATTAATTTAAGTAATTTTCAACCCAATTAACCTTTCATTAATTTATACTAACTTAACCTTATTTATATATAAAATTATTTATACCAAGTTATTTAATTTATTTTATATTATTCTTAATAATTTATAATATATATATATATAATTAGTTTAAACGTGCACACAAAATTCGAGCACGCATGGGTTCCACGTGCTCGTCTGGCTTCCTCAAGCTCCCTCGTATCTAACCTCATCATTCTCCACCTGTCAACATTTCAACTCTCTACGCGTCCTTCCTCTGTCCCACTCTCTCATCCGCTAGGACTTGCCTCACAACAGTCTTTGTCCATCATAGCTCTGCCTCTGCTCTGCTCAGAGGTTTCCAGAATCTCCCTTGCCATGGCTCACATCCTCACCATCGTTCTGAGCACTTCGCTAGCGCTGGTTAATGCTGTATATGCTCCAATTCGTTTTGTAGAAACATAGTATATTGAGGTGGCCACTGACAAGATCCAAGACCTGGAGTCCAGTTTCCTTGAAATATTGGGAATCAATCCCCTGTCTGTACGCATTGCGGAGCTCGCCATCAACTATGGTAAGGGCACGATTCAGTCCGCCAGTTGTGCATAGTTTCAGTACCTTCATGAAGAACGCGAGGTTATTCGAATTAAGAATTTGCACAAACCGTCCTTACGCCGTGGTAATGAATGGTAAATTCCTCTTTTGAACAAAATGATTTTCTTGTAATTCCCATTCTGTACGAATTTTTGCATTTTTCTTCCAATTCATTTCGTTTATCTATACAAATTTATTCGTTTGTGCATGTATGTTGTTTTACGTGTAAATATATCTAGTTTTATGGGTATACAGGATCGTTTACATTCCACTCATCTGAGCCAAAGTGGCCCCTTTTGATTCCCCTCGGGATTCACTGTCGAATGTCCCAATCCACAGGCCTTATCTTCCCTTGTTACGGCCTCTGCACCTACTGTGACTTATTCCCGACTCTATATCATGATTCGGGGTTTCAGACTTTTCGCTGTCACAACCCCCTTACCTCTCCAATTCTCGATTCACGATGGGCTCAGTTTCTAAGAGTTAGCCCCTTATTGACTATACCTTGGTCTATATGACTGTGTTCACAAGACCGTGGCCACTCATTTTCCTATCGGGATTTTGTTCTTAACTTTCCCGATGGGTTCTTTTCTTCGTTAGCCCCTTCGCTATGCAATTGGTCCATATGACCTGCCCCTGTGACCGTGGCCTTGTATCGCCCTATCGGGATTCAGGGTTTCGACGTTTGCGATGTCAACGAACAGATGTCCTTAGGATTCCCGATCCCCGATCTTCGATGCCACCTATCGTTAACTTCCCGCAAGGTTGGACCTTCCGACACCTGTCCTCACTTAAACGCTATGGTTGTGGGACCCCGTCGCATTTCATGATTTCGCGACTTCTCCGGTCGTGATTCCTTCATGTGCGGGAAACCCGAAATGCCGAAATCCTGACTCCTTCAGATCCTCGAACACGCGTCCCTTGGATCAACGACTATGATGATGTTGAGAATTCGCATATCGCGGTTTCATAATGCAAGGGTTTCGTGTCCTTGAAATCCCCGATACGCCAATTCCCAATATGCCTATGGGGCCAACCGCCAATGATTCTTGATGGTTGCCACCTGTCCTTCAGATGGACGGTTCAGATCTCGTTGGGAAATCACGTATCGCGATTTCATTGTGTAAGAGTTTCATGACTCTGGAAACTCCGATATGCCGAACTCTGAATTTCTGGGATCTCTCGCCACACGTCCTCACTGATGGACGGTGTTGATCTTGTCAGGAAATTGCGGATCACGATTTCCTGTTGCGAGCGTTCCATGTCCTCGAAAACCCCAATATCCCGAACTCTAGTTGGCTGACAGCTGGCCTCCACTAGGCCTCTGTCCTCCTTCTCTGCTGTGATGACAGCTAGCCCCCACTCATCGGGGTTTCGGGACTTACGATGTCTTGAATTCCTTGTCCTCAGGGACTCCGATTTCCCGATATGCGACTTTCGTCTAATCCCTGACACCTGTCCTGTGTGAACGGATGACTCAGATCTCATCGGGAAATCGCGGATCACGATTTCCTGTTGTACAATTTCTTTACCCTCAAAACTCCGATGCCCCGACTCGCTAGGATCTCATGCCACGCGTCCTCGCCGATGGACGGTCCAGATCCTATCGGGAAATCGCGTATCGCGATTTCCTTATGCAACGACTCTACACTTCTTAAATCTCCAATGGTAAAATCCCGACGCCTTCCCAGAACGTTGACATGTGTCCTTCCAAGATCAACGGCTAGGATCCGTTCTCAGGATTTCGAGAACCACAAGGCCTCGATTCTCAGACTTAACAAATCCCCGATGACTCATATTTCCCGATGACTCCTATGCATGCTAGGGCTTAAACCCCGCGCAACTTGTCTAGATCTAACGGCTGACGGGATTTCATCCGAGATCCGACGGCACAGATCCGTTCTCCTGCGTAATAGATGACTCTCTTTTGGGCTAATCGATTAATTGCATAAAACTTACGCGGTGTAAAATTTCTTTCTTTGGCACGGTTGAAATTTGTATGGGTCTATAGTTTCTGAGATTCTTCATTATTTAAAATTCCAGTGAGGCTAATACGGGCAGCTAGTTTACACTGTTCCCGCGTAATAGAAGTCTTCTAAATTTCCTGTGCATTGGCATTTCTTCATTCAGGTAAGTTCGAGGTGAAGTAGGCCTTTTCAAGGTCCCGTAAATGTCCTTTTCATTTTATTTAGTACATTTCCTGTAGTTATTAATTCTTACCAACTTCAAGTCTTAGACAGAAGTTGCCCTCAACATTTTTATCGATTTCGGGTGTCTATTCTACCCGAAACTTCATTGATATGCATTGCTCAATTAAGTTATCAGTTCTCATTTCATGCTTAATAGCTTTATTGGGCTGCTTTAATGGTAGCCATTTTGTGAGAAGTGAGATCGGAAGAG
>CBVK0100547845.1:0-11069 GCA_900067695.1 Picea abies
TTAGAGATATTACACACTCACCTAGGTAATTATTTTCCTAAGGTTGATAGTCCAATGATTGAGAATTCTTCCTTAGATGAGAATATTCTCTCTAGAGAATATTCCCCTACAAAATAGGGTGCTCCTCTTCAGTTTAGAGTCAATTACACTTATTTAGACTAGTGTAAGCCACTCATTCATGGAAAGCTCAGTCTTATCACCAACAATTGCATGTGTTTCTCTCACTTACACATGTGTGACTTAGTTAATTGATGATTGCATGGATCAATTAACTACTACTAAGTGGAATACTACTTTGGTTTCTATCAGTGAGTGTCTAGATCTCTCTAGATCACTACTATGGAAACTTCAGTTAGCCATGTAGAGTATATCATGTGTATTTTACCATTTTACTCAACAATTAATACAATTATTCCATTCTACTCTCTTCTTGTCTCTCTCGCAAGATTTGTGTGTATGAGGTCAAGGTTATCTTTTATTGAAAAACAAATTGGGATGTGTTCAAGTATGGACTGAATGTTTTTTGACTTTGATTCCTTTGTCTGGATGTAGAGATCGACGAAGTGGTTCCGAGATTCCACTTTTATTTTTCAAAATATATGATAATGGATCTGTCCTCCTGTGTGATTTTCAACACATTGTTTTTGGCTTGGTTGTTAAATATTTTGGACTTTTTATCCCCCACCTTGAGCCAAAAACTTCGATATTCCAGCCTCCATTATTTTTCTTCCCTCTTTAAATATTTTTGGTAGTGGAATTGAAGTTCCAATTCTTATTTTTGTAGTTGTAAAGTTATCTTTGAAGCTTCTAAGTATTTTTTCAGATTATCCATCTTTCTTTTGATGAGTTTTCTCTTCGAAGAGGAAGGATAAATAATAATTATTCCATTTCCTTAAAGATTGCTAGACCAAAAAAAGTTGTTTTTCCCAAACGTAAACAAGTGTACCTAGGATCCGGGTTTCCCAACTGGAATGGATCAGTGCAACCAATTCTTGATATTAAATATATTGGGGGTTAAATAATAATGGGAGAGGGCCATAGTTTGGGAGGGATTTAAGGTGGAAGGATATACGATTATGATCTTAGGTGAGCAAGAGGAGAATATAGGATTTTATGAAATCATTTTGGTGAAGAAAGTTGTAGTGGACCAAGATGCAGCCAATATTGCCTCTACATTCCCTGGGCCAACATCCATGTTGGAGCAAGTGTACCTTCCACACTATGGGGGGATATATAGTAAATCCCAATCCATTATTATGTCTTCTAGGATGTCTCTGAAGGGGTCGCTTCCAAAAATCCCCCCTATTTTCTTAGCATTATTCTGGATTATATTTAGATCACCTGCAATGATGCAATTTCTAGAGTAATCAAAGTTCCTTAAACTTAGGAGAGTGTTCCAGTACTCAACCTTCTCTATAGGGCTATTTGGAATATATACATTGAAAATTGCATAACACATGTTGCTATCTCTATGGTTAAATTTGGTAAATATCGAGTGTTGGTTATTTTTTTATGTTTAGATTTGTTATTGTCCAAACAACAACCTCACGAGAATAAAATACCCCCCTTGCATTTTTATAGAGGCGGTACTCCTTTGTATTTTCTTAAAGATAAATCTTGAATATCTTAGGACCAAAATATCAAAATGGAAGAATAATGAAAAAATCAAACTCCAATATTTATCGCCCAATAAAAATGTAAAATATTATTGATTTAAAGTAATATACATTCACAAAATAATTCATGAGAAGAGGACCCTGAATATTCACTCATTAAAATACAATATACGCATAAATATTATACAAAAATAAATAATAGTTACAAGAAAAGTAATATGATTCTCACATCCATCATAATATCATAATTTCAATCAAATTCATGGGAAAGAAAGATAAAGGTCCACAATTGAGATAAATTTATATACTTTTTTCATTCAAAACAAGAAATAATATGATAGACAAACTTTAAATATCTTATGCTCAAAACTCAGAGTTCAAGATATCATTAAAGTTTAACCAAAAAACAGTTCTCTGGGATTTTCAAAAATAATAATAATTTTTAATAGTCTAAAAAAAAATGCATTCATCCAAAATGGAATGTTATTGGGCTCCAATGGACCATAAAATGAAAGAGTGGAATAAGGTTGAACCTGAAAACAATACAGAGAGAAGTGATCAGAAATCAGTTATGTTTTCTCAGGAAAGAAAAGACACAATTGGATGACTCTTAAACGAGAAGAGAAAATAATTGGGAAGGATGTGATCAATTTACTCATTGTGATGGATTTATCTCTCACTCTATTTGGTGGCTGATGTTCCTTTGTATTCTCTTTTGTTGTAGTTACATGACTGGTACCAACCACCTCTATCTAATGTTCTTTATTTATTTTGATTAACTCTTTCTTTAACCAATTTTCAATGTATTCCCTCATAGGTGAAACAATTATATCCTACTTGAATTTAATATCAAATAATGTGTTTTCTAAATCTATAAAGTCAATTGAAATTTGGTGCAATGTGTCTTCAATATATTCATTTTTATTGACATAAATAATTAGCCAACTTTCAGCTTCTGGTTCTATGTACTCGGTCAAACTATTAAATATTTCTATTGATACAACCATCAATATTTCTAGATGTTCTTCAAATTGTTCTCTTGTCATAAGCATGGAATTTAAAATTAATTTTGGATCTTGAACTTCTCTAGTAGTCCCTGCCAAGTCTAATTCAACTAATTTCAAATATAATTCCCCTTTTTTGACACTTAAAGTGTCACAATCAACCAATATTTCTTTTAAAACCTTTATTCTCTTGATCCAATAATATTTTAATTGTTTTATACAAGTGAGAGATGATAAATATTCTTATTTTATTTTTATTTAACTCATACCCAAAACCTTTAAAACAAATGTAGTAACATCATCTTTATAGAAACCCTCATCATTCTCGAGATAAACCTAGAGTTATTGTCTCATATTTCTAAGTCTAGATCCCAAAGAAACAAAACTACTTGCAAATTCCCATTCCTCAAGAATGAGAGACATTATATTATTTATGTTCTTCCCAACATACCATATGACTGTAGAAATCAAACTTGATGTTCCCCTTAATTTTGAGTTCAACTCTGGTGTTCCGTCGGAGGTCTTCCAAGGATTAACTGTGGAAATTAGAATAGAAAACATTGGTGGTCGTATCAAGGAATTCTCCAATTCTTTAATCCTTTCCTTTAAATTAGTGTTTTTAGCCTCTATCTCATCAATCAACATATTAACATATTCTTCTATGACTTCATGGATACGTGGAATTATATAAGGTGACACATTGCTAAGATCTAACTCTGTATTAGAATTTCCTTTAATCCTTTTATTTTTTGAATGAATTCTTGCAAATGCTAATTTCTTGGTACTTATATCAAACAAATAATTTTGTACAAAAAATACTCTTCTTCAAATAATATTGGTTCCTATGTCGCCAATTTATCTATAACTTCTCGGCTTTCTTGAAGTCTTTGATCTTCATCATGAAACTCTATATTTTCAATATTGGTGTCCAAATCCATGTCTTCAAGAACAAAGTTGTCTTCAGGTGTGAGCTCATCTACTTCTTACTGACTTGTTTGTCTTTTTCTCTTAGTTACCAGAAGCTTGTGAGGTCACTCCAAATCTCCCTTGGGAGGATTTTTATCACCTTGGTATCATAATGATTGAATGAAGACTTATTTTTTTCTTATACTACTGCTTGAAAATTCCATTTTTTGGGGATGCTTCTCTGAGATACATTAGGAGAATGGGTATTCCTTTCATTAATAACTCTTCCATTTGTCTATTTTTTTCTGTGGTGTTTATGATTGTCTCAATATCTTTGGGTTTCATTTCAATAAATACTACTTGAGGATCGAGGTTGTTGACTTCTTCCTCTCCAAACAAAAGTGAATTAGAAAGTGAAACACTAAAATTGACAATTTTCATATGATCCGTGAATAATTGATTGGGGTCAAACCCCTTGATTCCATATGCAAAATTCAAATTATGTTGGTCAAAATGCATTGCAAATTCATCAATACTTGAAATACTTCTCAACAATATTTCCCCAATTCTCCAAGGTAAAGGAATAAGTTGCTTATTTCTTTTTCCATGAAATAAGTGGATCCAAGACCTGTATTGTCCGGAAACTTCCACAACAAAACTATTATCATATACATAATAAGAGAGATACAGGGGTTTTTCTCGTGAACAATAAACTATGATAACACTATAGTGTTCCATGGATTTAATGCTTCCTTTTTTTTCTAGGAAAGTCGCTACTTCCAAGGATAACCTTGACATTTTCGATCCAAAGATGAGTTTCTTGAAGGAAGAAACAAATGCATTATGAAACTCATAAAAGTGATATGTATCCTTGTGTTTCCATAAGGATCTATTCCACATTTGTGTTGGATCAATTTTACAATTAACTCGTCTTCCCAAATTTAAACCCTTGAAAACAGGGGAGTAGGTGATATCGAAGATTAAATATGAAAGACATAAAATTTCTTGTTCTTTTTTAAATTTGAAGATTGAAAAGATATTTCTCTAGAAATGATCTTTGTCCAATCAAAATCACTTTTTCATGAATTGTAAAATGTAAAATGTACAGAGCGAGTCGGGGGATGGTGGATGCATACTCTTGAATCGTTGTTCTGGAAAAAATCCATGTTATTTATTGATAAGGGTTTTTTTAATAAATTTACATGGATATTAGATCAGTGTTCTGGCATTGTTGTTGGGTCCTCAAGTTTCCAATAGCAGCTCCATTCTATTGTTCCTTTATTTCAGGAAATTATTGGCATCATCTCCTTTGAATTTAATCTTTGTCTCTCAAAGTTTCAACATCTTGTTAAAGACTAATAATGTAAGATACATGGGATATTCTCCTTGACGTTGAATTATCCTCTGATCTTTATCAAATTTATTAATGCACTAGGAAACTGTTTCTTTGGAGTCGAATACTTCTAGTACATAATATGCTAAGGAAATCCCTAATGTCCATGATTCATTCACATTCCTTTCCTATAGTGGTAGTGATGGATAATACCAATATGACCTATACCATTGAAATCTTCGTTCTTCCCACCCAAACGATTTTACAGTATCACCACAAAATTGCTCTCTTACTCTCGTTGTCATACTTGATGAAGTTGATGGGATAATGTACAATAATTATAGAATCTTAATTTCAAAGAAATCCCTTCTACCATAACATAAATTGAAGCTCATTTTATGAAATAAGGATTAATGTGAATTAAAATCGACTTGATGGAGAATTGCCTCAATAAGTCTGACATTAACAACAACCTTTTAATATTTTAATAACTCGTCATTTTCCATAAGATTAGCGTTAAATATACTTTGGTGAAAGTTATAATATGAAATTTGTATTATCGTGGAGTAACGAAGGATCAAATTTGTGAAAGAGATTAGAGGCAAACCCATAGGTTTGAAAACCCACGATAAAAAATCAATAAATGACTAAGTATGAGACTACATCAATTGAGTGTGAGGGACAAAATGTTTTGAAGAGTTGTGACCCATGAACCCGTGCTGAAATCAAAAATCATCTAAGTATTGAGATATTGAGAGAGAGAGAGAGAGAGAAACTTAAGAAAATGGATAAGTAACATAATCGATCAGTCGAACTTGTTGTATTGAAAAAGAAGTGAATCAGATGAGTAACTCATACCCACGATAAACATTTGAAAAATATTCCAACTGTTGGTGGAAAATGGGGATCACAGAAGATGGTGGTACATTTTGGTAACATAGGCATTTCATACTTGAAAGTGAAGAGATAGAAAACCTATGATAAACAAAAGTGTAACTAAGTATTGGTGCAAAATGGATAGGGTGGAACCAACAGTGCATTTTGGAGGTGGAAAAGGTTTGTAACAAGAAAGAAAATAACTTATGAACCCGCGATCAAGAAAAAAAATTCTAAGTGTCAAAATGTACAAGAGAAAGATTTTTTTTGAAATACTTAAGACATATATGGGTCAACAACTAGCTCCAATTGTTGGATGATATCCCCCTGTGGGTTATCGAGAATCTAGAATATCAACCATTGGACTTGGAGTCAGTAAAAGAAAATAAAACATTTTTTTTGAAAATATGCACAAAGGGAAATAAAATTGTGTACAAAATGTACAGAATGAGACTGAAAATTTTCAAGAGAAGAAATTTTTGAGATGTTTCTCATTGACTGGAAACATTTGCACTGTCCCTTTCATATCTTTTAGAATATAAGAATTGTATCCAATAATTGTTTCAATAATGTATGGACCAATCCACAATGCTTTGAATTTTGTATGCAAAGATGAATTTTCCTTGGCTTTGTTCCACAATAATACCAGTTGCCCCTTTTGAAATTATTTTTATGATGCACATTGATCAAAATGTTTCTTAACAATTTGTTATCATTGACTCATTTTCCTCAAAGCTTCATTTATTTGTTCTTCCAATTGCATTAAATAATTATATCTTCTTTGCAGAGGAGAGAATTATTTTGAATCTCCAATGTTAACTACGTAAGTCAAAGCGTTCAACTCCAAGTGAATGGGCCTCTTGTCTTCTTTTCTATATACCAGTCTATATAGTGAAAATCCAGTGTTTTCCTTCATTGTAAGTTGGTTGGCTCATAATGCATCAATTATTTTTGTATTCCAATTCCTCTAATTCACTCCAATTGTCTTTTTAAGGATCTGGATCAAAGTTTTATTTTTTGACTCTACCAAACCATTTCGTTGAGGACAAGTTTGATGATTTCCCCATCATGATACCAAATTCCCCACAAAATTTGGTAAACTTTGATCCGATGAGAATTGACCCATTATTAGTTATAAAAATTTCTAGCACTCTGAATCTTGACAAAATATTTCTTTAGAAAATTAATGAGCTCTTTACGATATTCCTTTTTGATAGCTACAACCTCTTTCCATTTGGTGAAATAATCGGTTGCAGTGAGGATGCATGAATGACCCTTGTTGGACTTTGGATTGATTGGTCCAATAATATCTAGCCCCCATTGTGTAAATGGTTCTTCAATTGTTACAGGCTGTAAGGGTATTGCTACCCTTTTCATTTTTCCATAGAATGTTTCGAAAGAAATTATTTTCCTAATCATAGATGATGTCATTGAAAATAGTAGGTTAATAATATCCATCTCTCATAATTATATGTGCAGTAGCTGTCAATGAAAAATGTATGCCACAAACAACTTCATGAAATTCTTGAAGAACCTTTTGATATTTTTTTGAAACAATACATCTCATCAACATTCCATAAAAAATTATGTGAAATAATACTTCAACAACTAGTACATATTTATTTTCTTTAATTTTTAATCCCCTTCTTTCTTTTGAACACATGCCATTTGGAAATTGACCATATTTTATATAAAGAATAATATATTTGTACCATTCTAATGTACATGATGAAGACCTTGTTGAAATATAAATATCTCAATTTACTGCCTCAATCCTTGTCATCAATTTACATATCCCTTGTCCTCTGACTGCTTTTAGTGGCTTCATCTCAATGTCATATTCTTGGATCTTGGCAAGCCAGTTTTCCCATTTTCCTTCTAGTGACATAGGCTATCACATGATATGAAAGAATATAAGTCCTTAAATGTGCCACTTCTTTGTGTTGGTTGTGGATCTTGATTATCTTCATGATTCATAGGTTTGTTTCAACCATTCTTGGACCCCATTCCCTAATGGGGGGTGTGGGGGGACTTTCCTGCCAAAACATTTCATGAGGGGGGTCCAGGGGGGGCGAATAAAATTTGTGTATCACCCCCCACCCTGTGGGGGATTTAGGGGCAACAACCCCAAAGTAAAATTTTAGGAAAAATTGCCTTGTAAAATATTGTAATTTCATAGTCAATATGGAACGTTCATTATAAAGTCATAGATATGACGATATAAGTTATTTTAGGTTTTGTTTCCCTAGAAGGAAACCCTATTTTATGAGAGAATTGTATTGTGGCTATGCATCATCGCGAATATTGTATTCTAAGAGAGGAGACTCTGAGAGAAAGAAGAGGAAGTTACAATGAGTGTGTTGTAGGTTGGATCCCTTGATTTTATTGGAGACTAAAAAGGAAGGACCTGGAAATTCATCTGGTGGACATAGCCCACATTGGGTGAACCACGTATATCTGTGTCTCTATTTTATTGTGTATCTTCTTATTGTTATTTCTGCATTTGTCTTATTTTATTTCTCTGTGATCCTATTTTTGTAACACTTTGACCAAGGAGAGAGCTTGCCTCTCTATCTCTAAATATTTCAATTCATAATCATGTAGAGTATTACTCATGAAACTATTTGGAAATTCTTCACCTCTAATATTTCTTTGTGTAAGTATTGAGGCAATGGTTTCTCTGAAGAAAAATAATATATTAGAAAATCTTGATCAAAATTAAGACTGACAAGTACTATAGTAGTGGTGATTGCATTCTTAATCTTGGTGAATTCTTCCTGAATCTCTTGGGTTCATTCAAACTTATGATCTTATTTCAATAGCATATTAATGGGATTTATAATATTTGCATAATCTGTTACAAATCTCCACACAAAGATTATCTTTCCAAAGAAATATTGGACTCCTTTTTTATATGTCAAGGGATTCAATTTTTTGATTGCCTTAATTCTTTATGGATCAATATAGATCCCCTCCTTACATATAATGTGTCCCAAAAGTTTTCCCTCTGATATAAAGAAATATACACTTCTTTTGATTCAAGGATATACCATACATTATACAACACTCAAAGACTTCCCTCAAATGTTTAATGTGTTCTTCTCTATTATTTGAGTGAACAGTCAATTCATATTGATAATATGACATGAAATTTCCAATCAAATATTTAAAGGCATGATCCATTGCTCGTTGGAAAGTTGCTCCATCATTTTTTGTCCCAAAAGGCATGAAAATATATGCATATATCTCTTAAGGTGTGACAAAAGAAGTTTTTGGTCTCTCTTCTTGTTAATGGGATTTTTCCTCTGTGTTTCTGGGTTGAAATCACAGCAAGTCAAGACTATATGGAGAAGATAGAGATATTCCCTCCAAGACAAGCACACAAAACTTGAAAGACTAACTACTTTACAAGGAGAATTTAGGGAAGGAAGAGGGATAAAGGGTGCACCTTAAGTCGCTCATTTTATGTCGATCCCATTCCTTTCTCTTGGCGAGCTCCAAATCCTTTGCTGGAAACAACCTGCAAAGTGGACACGAAACAGGATATTCTACGAAGGCAGTTACATGATAAAAATCTATACATGTCATATATCATATTAAAAGTAAAATTAATAATAAAACACATACAATGAACACATGATATGAGGGAAAAAAAACTCTTTTATTAACAACAAATCAGAAAGGTAAGTTACAACCTTTTCTCACCTTTGGTAGTGTCTTGAAGCCAATTGTCGGGGTTCCTCCAAGAATACCTCAAGCATAAACTCAACCACTATGCTCTTCCTTGAATGGCCCAATTAGGGATAAGGATACACCCTATAGCCATATATATAGGAAAGAGATGTTGGAAAAGGAGTTTCCTGATCAAAGGGGATGTCTCTCAGAGGATTATAGGAAAGGGAGGCTTTCTAGAAACTGTAAGCATAATCTTGCACCAAGGGACTTGACCTCTCCTTATCCCTCAAGGGTGATTTTATCTCTTCCCCAAGAGGTTGGGGAAGTTGGATTATTTTGTGTATGGGAAGGGGACATTGGGGAATGATCCAAACCAAAAACTCCACCTGAAAACATGGAATTATTTTATTTTTTGTGATTTTTTAGGGCATCTGCGGGTTGCAAGCTAGAGAGTCATGGATGTGAATGATTTGAACTAGAGAAACCCACAGATATGCTCATAAAGAATTTTTTTTTAATTTTTTTTGAGAGGCAACTTGGGAAAATGTCTAAAAATCTTGTTGATTAATTGGGTTGTTTTCCATTGATGTCAACCCTTGAATCAAGTTCGAGAGTAAATTATGGTAGCCCCAATAGTATGATTAAGGGATTTTAGTTTGATTGATGTATAATGGTATGAATTTCAATATATTTTTAGGTAAGAATATTCTATATGGATAGTACATGTCATTCCATTTCCAATGATATGTGGAATGCCACATAACTCCTCACGGTTAGAGATTTATGGCCTTTTAGAGAGTTATGGCCTTGTGAAGTTGGATAACCCTCATGAGTTATCTAGAAGGTCAACGAAGACAAAATTGTTCTAGAATCTCATAGATAAAGTTCTCTAGTCAAGTGAGTAAAAATAGGAGTTAATCATGGGTTAAGTTGTTGCAATTAGAAAATAATTAAAAATAAATTAGTTTCAACTAGAAGTCGATAATTTACTATTTGTAGCAAAGTGGGTTAGAAGTGGACAAGTGATTAGAAGTGGGTTATCCCTAAACGAAGGAAATTGGGTTAAGTTGGTTAGTAGGCAACCCCTTGAGGAAGCTACATGGAAGTATAAATAAGAGAGAAAGGCTCTCCTATTAGAATCTATTGAGCACATTGAATATCTATTATTGTGTAATGTTTATTGCAGGTACTCATTGATATATTTGAAGTTGCACAAGTCTGAGGTAGCATGAAGGGTTGATGGTGAAAGGTTCAAAATTACAGAAAAATATTAAAAAAACCCTAGTTTTCAAGGTGTATGCAGGATGAAATAGATAAGGGTGCGTATTTATGCGGGCTATCAGTATATTAGGGCGTGTACATGAAAGAAAATCCCTAGAAACTTGAGAAGATGAAGATGTTGGGTTTCTAGAGTCTAAAAGCAAGCTCCCACGAAGGTCTACAGTGATCAAGTACATCAGATATATCTACTAGTTCAAAAGGTATGTCCTATTTATATGAGTAGTTAGATTTCGTTTTCTACACGAAAAATGGTTATGGGGGTTTGAGGATTTTCCCTAGAGATATTAGTGGTTTTGTGGGACTTTCTCTATAAGTTAGATATACAAAAATACAGTGTTGGTATAATCAATATTTATCATTGATACATCTTGTTAGTGT
>CBVK0100547913.1:0-13320 GCA_900067695.1 Picea abies
CAAGGACCTCTGAATCAGGAAGATAATCAGGCTCCACAACCAACACAAATCAGTGTATACTTCTAGATTATGAAACACTAGTTCATTATCCCATGAGCGCGGGATTTCATTGCCTATAATACTCAACATATCACAAATGAAGTCTCTAATGGAGGTTTTTGCTATTGGAACCATCCTACTTGTAATTCTCCAGCTTTTGAGATTAGCGGTGTAGGGGACAACATCCATTGATAAATAATTTATATATGTGACCCCCAATAATCTCAGGTTTTGGAACGGAATTTTTTTAAGACCTTGTACATTGTCTTTGCCTCTAGAACCTTGCATTCCACCTCCTTCTATTTAATATGTTTTAACATGCCTATGTAGACCATCAAATTCTAGGTAAAAGTGAAGGTGATCAATGATTTTGTGGGTATCATCGAAGACATAACCCCAAAGTGTGCATTGATTGCTTTCATCATTTCCTATAGTTTGACCTCCTTCAAGGCTTCTTCATACCTGGTTTTCCAATTCTCTTTTTCCTCCTTAAGTGCCACCACTTCAACCCTTTTGTCATGTATTTTTTTTAAATATTATTCCAACTTTCTCATTGAACCATAAGTAATATAAATAATTTTCAATAGTTCTTCATTTGCAAAAAAATATTGACATGAAAACAAAAGGCATAGATCGTGAAATAGGAAAGGATCCCAAAGAAATTGTCTTCTTAGAAAGAACGTTGGTTTCTCAGAGGATTTATATCACATCAAATGTTGTATAGAAAAATTAGATCTTCCTATTTGCCCTTCTTTAAATGATATGAACTGATACTTCTATCCAATTTCCTTGTTTCTTCAAGTTTTCTTTCCTTCTATTAACTAGGTTCTACATGCATGTTTCTTTAACCAAGATCTCTTGACATTTCATTTCCCAATACTTATCGTACACCAAATTACTAGTGCTCTTTTCCATCATGATGTCATCAATGGGTGGTAATTCAAAGGTCTTGAACCTGACTTGGGTAGTCCTCTAGTCCAATGGCCCTACCTCTAAATATGGCCTTTGAACCAATGGATCTAGGGTAGTCATGGTGAATTGGCTAGTCCTATCATCATAAATGGGAATGAGCCTAAGTTGGGAAATGGGATCAGAAGGTTCAAGGGAAACCAAAGCATCTTTTTTGGCTCTTTTTCTCTCCTTTTATTTCTTGAATATCTTGGACGGTTCAAATGAATCAAGGGGTTGGAAAATATCAATCCATGAGGGCATTGGATGTTTATGAAGATATAACACCAAGTGTGCTAGGAATTCATCCTGGTACAACTAGGGAAAGCACATTAGAGTATTTGGAGGGGAAGTGAGAGTTCGACTGGTGTGAGAGGATCCCCCGACCACTTCTGGTATATTTGACTTTGTAGGGATGTTCTTGGAACCTCCCTATATTACTCCTTCTGATACATCAATCCTAGACCTCTTTGTTTCAACATCCTTGCCATTTTTCCCATTTTTCGCTTTTCTTTTTCTTATTCTCCCCATCATTAGTCTCCTTCCCTTTCTCTCATTCAAACCTTTTCTTTTCTTGCTCTACTCTTTCTTCTTCATTTTTGCTTGCCTCCTCTTCAACAATTTCATTTGCTACTTCTTCTTCATATTGTCTTGTAGTTTCTTATTGTACAAATTTTCGGGTCGCTTCCTTCACTAACTTCTTGGTAGTATCTTCTACATCCTTCTTTTTATGCTCTTCCTCTTCTACCTTTTTTTTCTACTCTAATTATTCTATTGTTTTCTTTGTATTCTCTTACGTTCCCTTCTTTTTCTACTCTTTCTCTTATGTATTCATCCATGCTACTTTATCTACTTTCCTCTTTTCATCCTACCCAATCCCCAAAAGAGATAGGTTGCTAATACATTGAAGTGATGGGTATAGCTTCCCTTCTTAGGCCCCTTCTTCTAGTAGGAACAAGTCAATGAGACCAAGGTATGGGAGCCTTTTTCTCGACTCCTCTATCATCTTATCAAAAAAAAAATCTTTTATGATGTTGGTGTGAAGGTTGATTGGAGGTATCCCTCATCGATCATTGGGGTAGTAGGATAAACACCTAATCCTAGTATTTTAGACCTTTTCTCAACATTGGTAATTTCAAATATACCCCAGGATTATTTTTCTAACCCTATTTCCTTGTAAATCGCATAATTTGGATTATGGTAGAACCCTTTAGATACGTAAATTTTTATGGGTACCCTCCTAGGCATGTGATGGAGTTATTAATTCTTGAAGTCTTTACTCTTGTTCTACTATATTAGCTACCCATTATGTTGTAATGTCATCCTCCCCTTCATTTTCATCATCATCCTTGTCATGAATTTTATCATATAACTTGAAAAAATATTCATCTTAAGGAATTTTATCATAAGGGATATTCTCAACTTCAAGGTACTGCCTCATCCTCCACCATGCCTCCATATTGTGTTTATTGAAATTATCTTTGAACACTTCCATCCTTCTCTCCTCGGTGAAGGTTGTAAAATTAATTTATGCCTTTGTCATCATTATTCCATCGGGCCTATAGAATGTGTAATAAGGTGCCACATTCAATTTTTTAGGTTGAGGGGGAGGGAAGGACATTGGTATTGCATTTGTAGGGTTTGCATTCAACCTCTAAAATTGTATTCACCTTCATCTAAGAATGCATGCTTTCCAACATCCCTTTTAATGGCTTGTTTTCATGATTATTTGACCCTAGATTTTTGTTTCTCTTTGTTGCTACTATTATGAAGTGAGGATTATACTTCCATGGTATATCTAAAGGGAATTTCATCTCTTCCAGGATTTTAGTAGATGCCTTTCTATCCTTATTGTCTGAAAATGCATAACCCCCTGTGACGATGGGATAATTAATGTAGCTTTTATTTTTGGATTTCAAGAAATAGGCTTCATTAATTTGAACCAACTATCTAACATACTCAAGCAAAAAAATCCTTAAGGTGAGGTGATTGGGGAGTCTCTAAGGGGCCAATTCCACTTCATACATCTTGATAACAGTAAATATTCCCCCCCAAAACTAGTCCCCTATCCTATGCTCATTACTCACTTACAAGTAGGGTAAAATATTCTATGACATCCTCTCTGGTTCCCTCCCTATTATGACTACAAATTTTGCATACATGAAATTGTTGACTTAGTTGATTAGAGAATAATACTTATCATCCTTTCTAAACTAGGATAACTAGTCAATACACCTAGAGGATTTACCAACTTTGAATTTTTTTGTAGTTCTAGGTGAGCCAAGGAGGCACTCTTGTAAAATATGAAGAGGTAGATTAGATAAGAGGGATAGTGAAAAATTTTATCAACCTTGAAATTTACCAATTGGCTCCTCATATTTATGGTGATGGGTTTGACATATATAAAGGAAGGAATGGAGAAGTCATGAAAGATATCTAGAATGACCAACATGTGCTCATCCATTGTGAAACGATTGTCCCTTCCTAATATGAGTGTGAACAAGGCTATCAACTCTTGGACCCACTTAGGGAAATTATTGGATGTGTATGGGAGGGATTGGTCTAGATCGGGGCCCCAACTATGCAAAAATATTAGTTATATGTTCTTCATGTGGTCACCAAATAGGGCAAGGTATTTTTTTACTTAATTTGAGGGAAGACAACATTTACCCTAGTGAGGTTTCAATCATGATATATACAGACTTGGTTGTGATGGTGAAGATCTCATTTTTACCATCTGAGGACGTGATAGATGAGGTGGATGGGTTTTCATTCTCAGTGCATAGCTCAACAAACTCTATCAATGGGTATGTATTAAGGACAATGTGTTGAGCTAGGCTAGAGGTCCAATAGGGTTTTATTTCTTACTTATGCGTGACTTGAGTGTAGGTATCCCCTATCAAGTGGTGACGAGTGGCAGACTAGAGAGAAGGAGGAGATACTTTATAGATATTATATATAAAGGAGGGGAGCTTGGAGGATAATATGCCATTCACATCTAAATGAAAATTGGAAGATCAAGGGGAAGACTCCTTAGAGGAATTTTTTGTGGCTTTAGGCATGGTGGATAGCATTTTAGAGAGAAAAAATATTGATCATG
This sequence comes from Picea abies, assembly GCA_900067695.1. Classification (NCBI taxonomy): domain Eukaryota; kingdom Viridiplantae; phylum Streptophyta; class Pinopsida; order Pinales; family Pinaceae; genus Picea; species Picea abies. The sequence goes on from CBVK0100547913.1 coordinate 4,088, forward strand.
GCTATAGATGTAACTTACCTAGTAAAATCTAGTACCTAGTTGGAGGCTAAGGTTGCTAGTCACAATGGTAGTGGAGGTGTCAACCTTTTGAACACTGGAAACATGAGGTATTTTGAACTTTAATATTTTCACTATAGCTCTCTTCATGTTGAGGTATTCATGTATAATGATGGAAGAGGAGCACCTTGTCCTTGATCTTAATGGTGAGACCCATTCTTCATATGGTCATTAATGTTGCAGTTGGATAATAAGTGGAAACCTTCACACCTTATCCATCACCTTCTTTCATACCAATATATGTGGTATATTTTCAATAGTAGGGGGAACTGGTCCTTGGAATATTGATATAATCTTCATGTTGGAAGGCCTCTTCGATTCCTTTGAGGGGATATTCTCTTGGCCACACCACAATTTTTAACACTAGTGGGGGGCACCCCATGAATGGTTGTTGGACATAGATCTTATTGGTCGAGGTGACCTTTAGTTGATTATGGTGGTATTACTTTTTGGGATGCATGATGGACCACAATTCCATAACATGATGCAAGACATTGATCAAGTCTTGTGGTGAAATCCCCAGCCATTAATGACATTTTTCTTCATAGGCCTAACCACCTTTCACAACTCATGTGATGAATCTTGTGTCATTGATCAAGTTTCATTTGGTAATACTCATTGATTTGGTGTACTTTGCATCTCCATAGCCTCTTATATTCCAATATCTTGTGAACAAATAAGGCCTATCAATATCTTTCGGCGAGGGGAACCTCAACCATTCATGGTATTTCCCACTTATTGAACCTCCAATGAGACCAAATCTTGTGAGCACCTGTGAATATTTTATTTGCTTGGGCAAGGCTCTTATGGTCCATCTGTGGTGCTTTACAACATATGCTTCCTTGATGAAAGCAATTGTTGTGTGTTGATATTAACCATCAATCTAACCCCAGAGGAATATCTTTGACCATCGATCTACTTGCATTGATGTGTCCTTACCCCTATTTGTGAATCATTGAGATCACCTAGCCTTGAATATTTTTGGGGAAATGTTTCCATTGCCTCCTAAATGTTGTTGAAGATGGAGAAGTTCAGGAGATTAGGGGGACATAGACTTAGAGGGCATAGGTGATTCACATAGCTTGTCATGAAGACTGATGTGTTGAAATGAAGGATGATGTGAGGCAAGGGTCTGGACAGTTGAAATTGTTTTGGGAGGGTTGTTCCATAAGGACAACTGAAGGGATATTCATGTCAGTATTGTATGCACCTTTGACATGTATGATATTAAGATATATTGCCACACGTTGATTAAAACATATATTGCCACACATTGATTAAAACTTGGAATCCTCATTTTCATATCCAATTAAATGTGCACCAAAGTAATAATTATATTGATGGATTTATTATGGAAGCATTATCTATCTCACTTATATGGCTATGATGATATCTCATGAGGCTTACCATCCATTTATTCATTTAATGTGATGACTATGGTTATCATGATGGTATATTTATGATGGTGGCATATTATGATGTTGATATATTGATGTAGCTATGAAAATGTTCTAGTCATGTACCTACAAACAATTTGATTATCATATGTTATGGTTGTTATTATACTATCTCAATGCTTGTGTTTTGATATTTGTACCTAAAAAATAACAATTAGTGTGCAAGCAAAGACAAATGGGAAAGAAGACTAGCATAGCACTAATCCACTAAGTGCCCTAATTTGTGCAAAGCATTGAACTTGGGTGACAAATGGTTGTTTTTTGCATGGGTCATAGATGATATAAGATAAGGTTGTGACCCCCATGATTTTTTTTGTTGCTTGAACTATGGACCTAGAGAAATTATTTATTTGAGATTATAAGCCTAATGGTTGAAACTACCTTGGGATTTGTAGTGCAAACAAAGGGAGGAGGACAAGCCACTAGCATAAGTAGTACAAGGGATATTCAATGTCAACCCTCCTACCTCCCTCTGCAATATGAAACCTAGCACTCGAATATGGACTTTGGATATTGATCCAACGTTAGGGGGTGAAATATTGGTTGATTGAGTTGTAACAATTAGCATGCAATCAATGAAAAATGGGAATGAATACTAGCCTAGAACTAACCCACTAAATGCTCTAATTTGTATGATAGCATTCAATTTCCCTCTGCAATATGAAACCTAGCACTCGAATATGGACTTTGGATATTGATCCAACGTTAGGGGGTGAAATATTGGTTGATTGAGTTGTAACAATTAGCATGCAATCAATGAAAAATGGGAATGAATACTAGCCTAGAACTAACCCACTAAATGCTCTAATTTGTATGATAGCATTCAATTTGAGTGGAAAATGGTTGTTTTTAGAATGGATCATAGGTGATATAAGCTAAGGTTGTGACCCTCGTAACCTCTTTTGTTTCTTGAACTATGGACCTAGACAAATTATTTAGTTGAGTTGACAAGCTTGGTGGTTGAAGCTACCTTGGTATTTGTAGTGTGAACAAAGGGAGGAGGACAAGCCACTAGCAGAAGCAATATATGGGCTATCCAAGGTCAACCCTTGTAACCCCCCTATGTATGAAACCTAACACTCAAATTTGGATCATGGAACTTGATCCAACAATGGGGGGTGAAATATTGGTTGATTGAGCTCTAACCTTCCTCATTCAACTCAATCAACTTGTGGTTTCATCATGTGCTCTAATAAATAATGGAAGCATTGCATGAACTATTGTTGGCATGGTTGAGCCCTCTATGCTTGAAGTGTTAATGGTTTGAAGAGAAGCAATTTCTCTATGATGTATCTTGTATTATTACTGTTTAAGGTAACTCGAATTTGTGGTTTTAACTTTCCCTTTTATCTATGCATGTACACTCATTTTAAGTGCAAGAAGAGGTTAAACCTCTAGGCCCTCTTGACACTCTTTATTGCCTAATAAATATTTATCTTTTGGGTTTTTTGTTGGAATATTGATGTTTGAGGAGGTTGCACTCAAAATTGTGCATGCTCAAGCTTTTCTTTCAACGGAGTTTGCATCTAATCATTATCTTCAAAGATTCTGGGAACAAAGTGTTGTGCCCAAGGTGGGCTCTAAAAATGGAAGTCAACCTTTAATGGTTTGTTTTCATTGTTTTGTTTCTTGGAAAAGGTTTGTGGTATTTTTATGGGTGATTACCTCTATGCATTTTATCCATTTTCTCCCATTCATTTTCATTTTTTGTTCCCTCTTCAAGTTATGACGAGATGACCTTAGTCTCAATGTAATACCCTCAAATAGTTGGACTATGTTTTATAATGAATGCATGAACAAAGCAAGCATGTTTATTTGCATACCATCTCATATATGTATGAAAGTAGTAGTCCAAAAAATATCTATTACATAGGCCCATGGCCAGAATTTGGTGGGTATTCTTTGATTGTATAGTGTGGCCTTTATAAGCCCACCTCAATCTATGCATATATCAATACCCTTTGGGCATTGTTCTGGTTTGAACCTTAGACTTTTGAAGTGGGCATTCAAAGGGTCAAACTCTTTCCACCTTTGTCTTGAATTATGTGTGAAGAGGGTTTAGCCATGATTAAATAGCATACTAATTACATACATATGAAACCCAATATCATTGCCTTCCATTTTGACTTCCTCTTTTCCCAAGACTCCCTCTAAACCATTCAACCTATGCCCATTTCCTTTCTCTACTATAAATTCATGATGTTCACACATTTATATGTCTTCATGGTGGATTTGGTGATGGCTTGATATCACTTGGAATAGTTGTTTGATCATCAGTTCCACTAGTATCTCCATTTGCTTGTTATGTTAAATATCATGGCATTGTTATACTTTGGATACCATAACTAGAAGCCATGATGGGATTGAAGTGTGGTATTCAATATGTAGTGTAATATACACTTTTCGTATTTGCATTGCATTGTTTATATCTTTCCCATAATTTTCTATGAAGAATTTAAATACCTATCATTTATGCTTATGAATTGTTGATGGACCGTTTGTGATCAAGTGGTGGTTACACCTCCTTTTAATTTGGTGATTACATACCAAGCATGGATGGAATGTTACACATATGCTTGACGTTATTTATATTATGTATGCAAATGCCCATGGATGTTAGATTCATAAGCATTCTATTCTAGCCATACACCTAGAGGCTATCATAATTATATGCAAAATGATGTGGTGAACTGCATATAACTATTGAAGTTATACATATATATTTAGATCTTCAAAGTTGTTTTGATGCATTCATAAGATTCTTTGGAAACATATGCACATAGAGTGCAACCATAACTTTCATGAATGTTAGTCGTGATATGAATATTTCATTTCTTGTGTTGAGAATGAAAGAAATCTTGAAAATTGCTCATTGTTGGCTATTTTTTTTTATTGAGGATCGAAATGATATATTGGATAGGCATTAGTTTGTCAACTCATGCATGATACATTGGTTAATAGTGATATATTTTGGTTGGTTTTTAATTCACTATAAGTCTTGAGACCTGTAGTGTGGCATGCACATATTTTTTTTGTTTTAAGGGTGTCTTTAGTGAGCCAACTGATGCATCAACAACAATTTATTATTGGCTTTAGAATGAATCTTAAGGTAAATTGTATGCATTGTGGTAATGCCTCCAATGTTTCCCCTATTTGATGTCCTTTATAGTTTTGGGAATGAGGGTAATAGTTTCATATTGGAGATAATAGTTGGTTGTTTGGTGATGGTTGTATGACACTAGTGTGTCATCTACTTTCTAATATGTCCCCCCTACTTTTCTTTCCATTCCACCTCACCCATTTTCTTCAAATACACATGTATGATCTTATATGATTGATCCTCCCTACTTTCCTTTCCATTCCAGCTCACCCATTTCCTTCAAATGCACATGTATGATCTTATATGATTGATGCCCCCTACTTTCATTTCCATTCCACCTCACCCATATACAAGACCATATCAAAGGTAGTAGACAATCATATTTTGGAGAAGATATCCCTATTAGGAAATCAAGTAAAATATTATAAAACATCACGAGGAGTAGTGGAAAAATTGTGGAAGAGTTTCTAGAAGAGGATAAAACAAAAAATTAGATTAAGAGAGATTTCTTCACAATGTCTTTCAAACTGCAAGAGATGAGTGTGTAGTTACCTATTGTGTATAGAAAAAAAAATGTTTGTAAAGAGCAATAAGGAAAATTTCAAGGATAAGGAAAATTTCAAGACCAATTGAACTTCATTAGGAAGATAATAAAAATAAAAAAAAAGTAGAGGTAATGAGAGAATAATATCAAAATGTTAAATAAATCTGAGTTGTATGAAATGGAACAAGACATGGGATATTGGGGAAATAGCCCATGAATCATAGAAACGGATTGAAGATGAGTGGTTAGTCTGCATCAAAATTTGGGACTCCATAAAGGATATGACTACATAGAGTAAATTACCATCATTTGGTCCTCCATAAAACTTCCATCCAACTAAGCATGTCTTAAATAAAATTGAAAATGAAATTCAACAAAATGAACAAGAGATCAAAGGCATAACAACTAATGAAAGAGGTCATCTTCACAAATATCTTACAAATGATGTTAGAAAATCCACAAGTGTTATGAAGTGTTCATTGCCAAAAATAGAAAACTATATCAAAAGGTTCAATAGGGAACTTCCAATTTTGAAAGCACCAAAAAGACAACATATTTTTCCTCACATAGATTTATGTAATGAACTTTTTATTAAATGGGAAAAATATGATAAGAATATTTAGAGACTTAACCCCAAGTTCACTTGATGTTTAATTCGAAAGGTTGTTGTCATAACCAATTTTGTAATGTGTATAAGTATTAGAATTAAGAGAGATGTATAGGATTTTTAGGCTTTACAGGTTCATAAAGATTGTATTCAAATTATTTCTCTTACCATCATTCATTCATAAGCCATTAATTTTTCCAGAGCGCACTAGTGGTGAAATTTGATTTGTTGATTACTTTGTTATTTAATTGTTTGCTTAAATGTCTAGTAAGACCTTTCTATTGTTATTGAAGTTTTTGCAACCTATTTACTTTAGAAAATATTTAATGCAATTTTTTGTTTCGGTTTAATTCTTCTTTTATGTTAATTTATGTTCTAGAAAGCATGTTATTTAATTTCAGAGATTTATGTAGAATTGCTTATGTAGAATTAAAGAGTTAACTAGTTATCTTTCTATTGTTTTCTTTCAATAGAATTTTATTTTCGTGTTAAATATATATTTTTTTCCTTGAAAATATTTATTATTAAAACAGATTTTTCTGTAGAATTAGTTATTAGGATAAAATGAGTTACAAGTAACTTTTCATTGTTGTGATGAGAATCAACTCTCGAAACAATTTTTTGTTTCTCTTTCAATAAAGATTAGTTTCACTTTACAACAAAGTCTAAAAAACATAAAAATATAAAAGAAAAATCAACCTTGTATTAAAGCTTATTGAAAGGTTGTCAAGCCATTAATCCACAGGATTATTTCACTTTAAATAGGGAATATTCTAATTGGGCCTCTTCATTGGGTTTAATCGCTATTGTTGAGTATTTGTAATCTAGCCCCATCAACAAGGTTTCACCTCACCAAACACTACTTAAATGATTTCATTCACCATAAAAAGACATGCATAGGACCAATAGACCATGCTCTTCCTTTGTGCATACACGCACAAAAATCCATGTCATGCTTGTCGAAACCATACATAAATTGCACCCTCATTATTAAATGCATTGTTGTCAAGAACAATTGAATTAGGATTGCAAAGGAGTGACTTCATGTCTTATGGACATCATTGCATCCCTGATATTTCTCTTGCCTAGTGAGCTTGTGGTTGTATTTTAACCTCCTGGCATTTTTCTACATCAAGATTGTCTTTTGTGCCTCACACATTGCTAACTACAAGCACACCATAGCCAACAGCACTAGCACCCTCTTCAATCTTGCATAGATTCCACTCAACAAACAAGAAGTGTTTCCCACTTAGTTGTAGACCTAGTTGGAACTCACAAGAGAACACTCTCTAGGATATCTATCTTGACCATGATGGGATCCATCATCGAGGAGTGTGGCCCACCTTATTTCAATATTTTATTTGCTTTCAATGCGCTTGTATGGCTTTCATGACTTCAAGAACACGTCATCAATGACCAATTAATGATTTGTCTAAATTAGTAGGTTACATAATGCAAAGGCATGCAAACACCAATGCTTCACAATAGTAATATGTAAGCTCAACCATGACATTCTCGACAATTTAATCATGCACACCACTAGTCAACATATCTCTACACATCTCCTTGTATATCCCCAAACATTAGATCAACAGAGCCATTGATGGATCCATGCTTTTTCATCTCCTCCAAACTATAGGATCTCATCCTCATATTGAGATCTGACTTCCTTACCCATCAGGGATATCATAGCCAACACTAAAAATTGTGAATTGTCTTGAATTAATAAAGAAAACACATATGCTTGAAAATATAATCACAATGAACTAATCTTTAAACCACAAAGAATGATCATGAAGTAATGGAGGAATATGTGGAACTAGAAACATAGTTCCTAGCGTTTTGAATTTGAAGCTTTGGTCGTAACAGTTTAGGGTACGCTGCCAAGTGCAAGGAAAGGGTGTCCATTGGGGATGACAGTCATAGTTCAGGACATGGTGGTCACACAATCCTTTAAGGTCGCAACCACAGGACAAGAAGCAACAAGTGGCTTTGGTTCCCCTTTGGTAATAGGCGGGGTAAGGAAAGTCTCGACGGGAACGGAGGTTTGAAACCAGATGGATCTGACACAAGAGAAACTTAAAGGAAATCTTCAAAATGACTATTTGGCCAAGACACCAAAAATTCCTAAGTATAACATAACCTCCTCCAACATTGGAAACTATGTTTAATACATGAAGGACCATGTCATCATAGGGAAATTTATGGGCATCTGACCATCCAAAAAATCCCTTATGGGTTGTATGGAATCCAGATGGAAGGTCAAGGACCAAATCAACCTAAAACTAGGTACAAAGGGATTCTTCATAGTAATCTTCTCATGCCTGGAGGACCATGAAAAATTCTTCAAGGAAGGGTTGTATTTTTTTAATCTTGTTGGGTTGCACCTGTGATATTGGTTGAAAATATTTAGTTCAGACAAAGAGCACATTATAGCCACTATGATCTAGATAAAACTTTACTCCTTGCCTCAAGAGTTCTAGGACAGAGAAACATTAGAGGGTCTAAGAATGTTGATATTTTACCACTTCTACCCATCACCTAGCAGTTAGCTCAAAATAAAATCACTTTATCTACTAAAAGAACAGTTGAGTAATCAACTAAACATGTAGTGGAAGCATAAAGTAGGAAACCAAAAATCTCATACACAAGAACACCAATATTTTCAAGTATAAACCCTTGGGAAAACCCCAGAGGTAAAACCAGTACATTGATGATTTTATTAAGGTCAAATTTAGGCTCCCCTAACAGGGAAAATGGCCCACTAGGAGAATATAAATTGCAGACAAACCTGGCAATGCCTATGTTATTTTACGACCCTGTACCAACATGTTTCTCGAGGTGTACGTGATTGTCCTTTAGAAAACCCGCATACATATGTGATTGTCTCCACTGAGACCTATGTATATGTACATAAACTATGTACGTAAACTTATGTACGGTGCTATGCTTTCCTTTGGCTTCTATCAACTAAAAACCACCTACGGTTGCCTCTACTCTCTCTTCTTCTTGACCTATTTGATCTCTAGATGGAATTCCTTCTCCACCTATCTGAGATATTGAATCACAGTCCTTTTTTATCCAACCCTCTATGCATCAACACTTGGATGAAATCTCTTCACCCAACCAATGAGATCTCCTCACTCTTTTGTAAGCAAAATTCTTTCTTTACTTCTACACTCCTCGCACTAGAAAAAGTCCTTCTTTGCTATCCTTGACCTTGGCATCTCACCAAAAGTCTCGACCTTGATCTCTCACTAAATTCTCCCAGAAGTGTATCTCACACAAGTATCCTCCTCCTTCACCCTAGCCTTGTTTTTATAATCATGAGTTACAATCTAAACCTAATCTCCAAATTGATTGACAGTTGAGATTACTTGAGATTTACATGATTAGATTACATGCTAATTACTTTTATCACTTTCCTTAAATAACTCAACTAACTAATAAAAACACTTTTACTTTAAT
>CBVK0100547928.1:7829-18174 GCA_900067695.1 Picea abies
AAAGTGGTTTAAGAGATTTTAGAAGGTAAATAATAAAGTGAAGTGATGAGTGTACTATAATTCAAATTGAATACAAAATAAATTATTTAAATAATAAATTTAACGGAGAAATTATAAGTGGGCTAACCCTAAAATAAGGAAAGTGGGCAAAGTGACCTAGAAGATGTTTTTAATGAAGCTACTTCGAGAGTATAAATAAGAGGCAAGGCTCTCTCGTTTTAGATAAAACTTGAGAATATTGAATATTTATAGGTTTCTGAGGTAACCAAAGTATATATAAGCCTAATTGCATAAGAAAGGTGAAGAAAATAAGGTCTAAATTCAAGGGAGGATAAATTCTTTTGATGATGCTTTCTAAGGTATATTATTTACAGGTCATCTCACCATTTTCCCAATAACGTTTTTTTATAGAATGATTAAGACCATGAAATTGCTATTCCATTGAGGAAACATATCCAAGTATATGTGATAAAAAACTCATCTTGTGGGTCATTGTATGTTTGGAGTTACACTCCGTGGAAAATAGGGTTTCTGGTCAGTCCTGAAACTAGTCTAAAACAAGTGTTTCGGGTAAAAATGTCATAACTTATTCATAACAGATCCAAATTAAGTAGGAGAAAATGTGTTAATAGATTACATTCTTTAGTATGATTTGTAAAATTTTCATATCAATTCAACAAATATTCTGTTTGGGGCACGCTCTACAATGTCTCTCTCTAGAATAAGCCAAAATTCATCAAGGTATGTAATTTTTTCTATAACTCTTTTTCTGATAGGTTTCAAGTAGTGAAACCTGGAGGAATTTCATAAAAAAAAACTAGAGAACATTGTGTATCCATGTTAGATATTTATTCATTATAGGTACATAGTTATGATAATTTCAAGTTAGGGTTGTTGACTAATCCAAAACTAGTCATGTGCGGCTAAAGAAAAGTTTGATGACAATTCTAGTCTCTTGCTGTTGAAGTTAAGGAAGTTTTGTAGATATGTGATCATATAAAACATGTCTATTACATAGTTACAAATCATATTTGGATGATGAAATTTATGAGGACATTTGGTTGAGGTACATGTTGGTTACATGGTTGAGACAAGTAGTTGATGACTTGCACATACATGAGGTGTATAATTGATGATGTTGGTACATATTGATGAGTCATAGTTGATGAGTAGTTGATACATTATCGGTACATACTTGGTACATGGTTGGAGGCACTTGTTAGTAGTAATTTTTACACATGGTTTATGGATGATGTAGCATACTTGTATTATTATGAGTTGTTGGTGATGATTATGAGTTGTTGTGTTACGCTTGATTGATGCACGTATTTGAGAGTTGTCTTGGTGATTTATCTTGGTGATTAGATATTATTTGGTTGATAAGATAGATGAGACGGGTTGTTGTGATAGGTTGTTTGGACAAGTTGTTGTGACAGGTTAATTGTACAGGTTTGGTGCATGGTTGATGCACTTGCTCATGGTACAGGTTGAGGTATAGGTTGGTGCATGGTTGATGCACTTGTTTATGGTACAGGTTGATTATAGGTTGTTTGGTACAGGTTGGTTGTTAAGAACCAAATGTCAATATAGCATAGAAAAACCTCAGAATAAGTACTCGACGCCTTGAAAAAGAGAGAAACTTAGATAATAAGCCTCTTCGAGGGGGAAAGCTCCTTATGCCCACATAAATGTACAATTACAAGATGATTCAAAATAAAAATGTCTCCTTGGTATATATAGGAGACTAGGATGTATAATTACAACTAATAGACTAAAGCCAACATAAATAAAATAACATTACTAATATAATATTCCCTAATTAATGGCTAATGAGCCATTATTTATGGCTTAACATGCCCCTCCCATTGAGACAAGTGTTGTCCGCAATGCTTGAGTAACTCTGGATGCTTCTATATAAAAGACTCATCTTCCCAATTTGAATCTTCAGCCGATATTTTCCTCCATTTAATGAGATACTCTGAAGTGGATCTATTCCTCAACTGGCGAATTCTTGTGTAAGTGATGGCTTCAGGATCCAATATGATTTTTCCTTTCTCTTCAAGTTCTGGAAATATAGATTGAACTGGGCACCTATAACCTTATTTAAGCATGAAACATGGAAAACTGGGTGTACTCATGAAGATGAAGGCAACTCCAATTTGTATGCCATAGTACGAATCTTTTGCAACACCTTAGAAGGGCCATAGTACTTTGGTGATAATTTATTATCCCTCTTGGCTTTCTTGAGGGACATTTGTTTGTATGGTTGTAGTCTTAAAAACACCCAATCCCCCAATCCCCTACTTCAAAACTTCTTTCACTACAATGTTGATGTGCTTATTGTTTCATATGATTTTGTTCCATGGTCAGGTTGTCCTTTAATATGTGGAGAACTTGTTGTTGATGCTTGATGTGATCTTGCATGGCTTGAACCTTATATTTTTCTTTTAGAGAAGAAGTGATGGAAGGAGGTTGTTATCCATAGAGTGCCATAAATGGTGTCATTTTTGTTGCATTATGAAGGGAAATGTTATACCACCATTCTGCCAAGGGTAACCATTTGAACCATTGTGTTTGTTTACTAGAGATGAAGAAATGAAGGTAGCCTTCCAGAAATTTTTTCACTATCTCGGTTTTTCCATCAGATTGTCGATGATAGGATGAGCTATAAGCCAATTGAGTACCCAAAAAAGAAAACAATTATGTCCAAAAATGTCCAGTAAAGATGGGATCTCTGTCACTTACAATAATCTTTGGGTTGCCATGTATCTTTTGAATTGTCTCCATGAATGTGGTGGAAACTGTACTAGATTTGAAGGGATGAGAGAGTGCACAAAAGTGTGTGTACTTGGTCAGTCTATCAACAATCACCATGATGAATGACGCAAACCCCCTGCCCTCGGGCCAAGTTCCACACAGGATCATTCTAATTTCTCCATGAGTCTGAGTGACTCCTTCGATTCCCTACTGAAACCTTCAATGAATATGATCCACAGGTCCTTGACAAAAACTCCACCTGCACCACATGCACTAGGTGTGAGTCTTTACTTCCACACGACCACAACCCAGCCTTAGCAGAAGCACTTTTCGCAACTCGCAACTCCCAAGTTCGTGAGTAAAATATCCTCGAATCCTCGTTTCCAAACCTCTGATACTCGAGATGTCGGTACGAGTATGGTTTCTCCTTGCTAGTGCCTCTACCAATGACCACTAGCTAGGGCCTAACTTTAGCACCCCTTGCAACTTGCAACTTCACGATTTAGAGCGTTGAGCCCTTGTGCTCCTCCTTTTTGAATCCATGAGATGTGATAAGTCAACAATAGTTGACTCCTTCCCAGGCAATGTGTGTCCACCACTTGTCACCCACTTCCATATTTCTTTGGGTGTTGTTACTATGCCTTCTGTCAACCATGCAGTCCCCACCAACTGGATGTGCCACATGTGCACATGATCCCTTGGCACTCAGCACTTCATGACTTCTGTAGTCGAAAATAAACTCTCTCAAACCCTGAACCCCTAGATACGCGATACCACGTAGAGATTCTAATCCAACGGTTCTCTCATGTTTTTGGATCCAACGATGTTGATCTCCTTCTCTATTCCTCGCAACTGGGAACTTCACACAAACCAGGAAAATTGGTCTGGCCTCCAAACTCACAAAACCCAAGTTCGCGATATGATCCAATGATGTATGCAAAGCACGATCAACGACTCATGTTGATTCTGTATCCTAAGGTGATGGGTTTCACTGGCCTCTACTCACCTCGCAACTTTTCCAAATCCAATGACTCTCGCAACTTCGCACTTCCTTCATGAAGGATTCTCATCATCCATACGACTCCACTGGATCTTATGGTCCTCATGACTTCAAAATATCTCCATGGATAATTCTGACCGCTCGATTCACTCCTCAAGAATCTCTGGCCAAACTAACTTGGCGTCCTTCCACCAAACTTAACTTCTGCGTGATGACTTCACACCCCATCTTCCTTTGAACTCTTCAAAGGCACTAACCCTCTTGATCTTTCACTTGTGAACTTAAGTGTCCAAGAGAGATCCTACTCACACTCCTTGTGGAAATCTTTCAAATAACCTCTAGTTATTTGAGTCCTCGGCTCTGTGCACTCTTTGCAATAGTAGTCCTTCCACCTTCACCTTAGTTAATAACTTCTAAGGCTTCAACTATCCTTCTCACACCTTGCATGGCTCTCGGCTTCACCTGCACTTCAACTTGTATGAGAACAATGATATCTCTCCTGAGCTTTTTGAGATAAAACTCAGACTCTTGTCAACGCACACCTTGAGGACGTTTCACTGCACTCCTTGCAGGAATTCTCAGGAAGAGAAACAATTGAAAATCCTTCTTCTTCTCTCTCAGACTTCATACATTCAACATGAAATCATACACATAATACAACATTGAGATAAATGCATAACAAATAAAACAAACCAACTATAAACATACCATTTAACTAATGTAAATACTAAGCATCATAACACCATGAAATTTGAGTCAAAGCTTCATATATTAACTCAAGTTCTCATGGAAATGGGTTCTTCCTTATAGCTCTCTGCTACAGCTCAACAACTTATAAAAAAAATCTTCTTCTTTTGTTCTAATGATACAATAATACAAGGGTGAGGGTGTCTATATCCATTTTCCCTCCTACGCTTCTAAAACTGTCTAATCTCTTAATTCAAATCTACCTACTTTCATTAAACATACTTAATGTCTATTACATCCAACAGATGAGAGAAAATTGCTCAAGATCTATTTACAACATGGAAGTATGCTTCCTTTCACTACTACATTAATATCTTCTCATTAATGTTTTTTTCAAAAACATTTCAAAATGTGCAAAATGTCTGTTGTGCTTTTCCAGTTGTCTTATGCCTTTATGCTTGCTTGGGTGGCTACTTACAATGCTCCTGCATCAATGAAAATCTTTCCTTCATACTTTGGTAACCCTGTGATGAAATCCATGAAAACCTCCTCCCAATGCTGACTTGGGATGGCTAATGGTTGTAAAATACCTAGGGTCTTAATTGTTTCCACCTTATTTTGTTGGCAAACCAAACATTCTGCAACAAACCTTTGAACATCATTTTTAAGGCCATCCCAAAAAAATTCCTTCTTGAACCTATGGTAGGCTCTTAAAAATCCTAAGTGCCCTCCTACTGGAGAATACTTGGTCAGTCTATCAAAAATTACCATGATGACACTCTTTCCTTCAGACTTTGGTAAACCTGTGATGAAATCCATGGAAACCTTCACCCAGCGCTGACTTGGGATGGATAATGGTTGTAAAATACCTGGGGTCTTAATTGTTTCAACCTTATTTTGTTGGAAAACCACACATTCTACCACAAACCTTTGAACATTAGTTTTAAGGCCATCCCAAAAATAATCCTTCTTTACTCTATGGTAGGTTTTCAAAAATCCTGAGTGCCCTCCTACTGGAGAGGTGTGCAATTCCAATAGTACATTTTGTTTGAGTTGGGAGTTCTTACATAAATATAAGTGATCTTTGTACCATAGTGAATCATTTTTCCATGTAAATGTATATGATGCACTATAATCATGTTGCAACCTTTGAATGAAAGTCCACATGTTTTCGTCATTCTTCCATTCATCCCTTGCTTCTATTATCCAGATAGCATAGAGAAAGGCCTCAACATCTTCATCCTTCCTTGAGAGTGCATTTGCCACAACATTTTTCTTCCCTTTTTTATAGACCATTTCAAAATCATAACCCAATATCTTGGTTACCCATTTTTGTTGTTGTTATGAAGATAGTCTTGTTCCAAGAAGTATTTAATACTATCATGATATGTTTTGACCTTGAGGTGCCTCCCTATTAGGTAAGGATGCCATTTCTTCAATGCATGTAGTATTGCCCTCATTTCCTTCTCATAAATGGGTTTTTGTAAGTCCTTTCCCTTGAGTAGTCGACCTTCAAAATCTAGGGGCCTTCCTTCTTGCATTGGGACAACACCAATTCCATTTCTCGAGGCATCACATTCCAAAATAAAGGTTTTTGTGAAGTCTTGAGTGGTCAAGACAGGATCTTTGCACATCACCTCTTTAAGTTGTTCAAAATATTTAATTGCCTCTAGAGTCCATGAAAATTCATCCTTCTTAGTTAGTGCCATTAAAGGTCCTACTATTCTTCCATAGTGTCGAACAAACTTGTGGTAGTAACTTGTCAAACCCAGAAATCCTCTAAGATTCTTCAATGTTTTTGGAATTGACCAGTCCATCATGGCCTTAATCTTGTTAGGCTCTACCTTGACACCTTCATGAGATACAATATGACATACTCTACCTCCTTCACTCCAAATAAACATTTGGATGGTTTGGCATATAGTTGTTTCTCCTTTAGTACTTGTAGCACCTTGTCAACATGTCGCACATCATCCTCCCAAGACTTGCTATAGATTAGTATATCATCAAAAAATACTAATACAAATTTTCAAAGGAAGGGCTTGAAAATGGAATTCATCAACCCTTGGAATGTGGAAGGTGCATTTGTAACATAGTTACCAACGTAATGAGAATTGTGACCTCAAAATGAGAACTTTGGCCCAAAAAACCCATATTTTCGCATAAAAAACATTAAAATCAACCCCCAAATCAAAAAGTGGTGCTACCGGTAGCACCATTTTTTTAAACGGGTTCAAAATTACAACATTTTTCAAACATTGCCTTCAAAACTTAGACAATAGCTTAGAAAAACCTTAAAATTAGCACCTAAAAACAAAAAAGATTTTTTTTATTTTTTTTTTCCTTTTCAAAACGTTAAATTTTGAGTTCATTTGAAATCGTATTTTTATCACTTGGTACCATTAAAACCAAAACCTCAAAATCAACCATCAAATTGAAAAGTACTGCTACTGGTAGCACCCATTCTAAAATTGGGGTATTAAAATGATACATTTTTATAATGTGGTAAAAGAACTCATCATTATTGTAAACAAAATCATAAAAACAACCCTTAAATGTTTACTTTTTAAATGTTATCATCATGCAAAGGACAAGGTAATACATAATGCCATGAAAATATCATTTAATATACTTTAAAAATTCAACATCACTTTTTAATATTTTTTTATTTTTAACAATAAAAAAGTAAATACAAGTTACATTGAATGAAACATATATAGTTTCTTAAAAGTATTGTTATACTGATCATATTCAAAACATATGAACTAAGAAATTTTATTATATTATCCATAATAAAAAAACATATCATTCATAAAACATAAAAAAAGATTGATAGCTTCATGTAAGATCATATGTAACTTCAATGGTCTTTTTTAGTTACCATACAAACATCATATAGATCGAAAATTCTTAAAATGTTCCATACACTTATTCAGATTGACTCATGGTTTCTGAAATACCATCAGAGCCTACATTGTCTTTAGATGAATGTTTTGATGAAGATGTAGATGATCCATACTCTTCTCTATTGTCGATGAATGCACCATCTGAGTCTACATGCATGCCAAACATTTCATATGTCAAATTCCTTTTAGATCTACGACTAGGTTGTGTCATGAATTATTTGGTCATAAGATAGGAGGATGAAGAGCCACTAAGGAAGAAGCATTTTCTCACAGTTATGGTATTCTCTGTTGTGCCAGGGGCTTGGAACAGTCCCATGGGAAACCAATACCCAAGCATTAAGAATTTTTTCAAAAGATTTAAGAAACGAATACCCAAAAATGATTTGAGATTTATCTAATTGTTTTGGTTAAAGAATGTCCTTCCAATTGTATTGATCCTTAGACCATAAAACAATTTGTCTTTATTAAAACCACTATTCATACATTTCAACTTGTTTAACAATTTATTTTACAACTTAGTAATGTGTATATATTTCAGCATTTAATAATTGCTTCCATTATATAAGTATCGAGTTTTAATATATATCTAGGAGAAGTCTTAAAAAAATAACATAGTTTAAAAAGAAAATAACATTGTTTAACATTATTTTTAATATTGAAATAACCATTATTATTAAAATATTTATTAATTTTGTTTTAATAATGTTAATCTTTTTTTAATCCAAATGAAAAAAAGTATTCTTTATGCATAACCTTTGAAATTGAAATATCACCTGGCTCTTCAAATTTGATCCTGCGTAATAGCCTCCACTCTATATAAAATTCATTACATAGAGTGTGGAATGTGACAACATAGGGAAATTTATTGGTTCAATGCATCAACTAATTTTGGCGGCACGTCCACTGATAACACTTGGCATACACAGCAAGTTCGTGAGATAACATGGCAAATGGTTCATCTAATCTGACGCATAGCACTTGTGTCATACTCCTCTACATTGGGCACTATATCCCTCTACATTTTCATGATTCCTTATGTCTGAAAACTGCATCAATGGCGAGTGACAGACTGAGTGATTTTCCAGATAACTTATTGTCTTCTTACATTCTCTCAAAAATTTCTTTAAGAGATGCAACATGTTGTTCTGTTCTATCTAGTCGATGGCGACGCCTCTGCACTTTATTACCCCATCTAAAATTTTCCATCGAATGCTTTCCTAATGAAGGAGAAATAACAAAATGGGCAATTAATACTTTCCTATTCTTTCATTCCACTCAGCTTGAAAGTTTTGAACTTTCAGTTTCCATGGGTGATATTGACAAAGGGAACATTTGTAAATGTTTTCAGAAATAGGTGCAATTCGCATCTTTAAAAAGGGTGAAACAAATCGTTCTTAGCAATGTATGGACTGGCATTGTATTGGATGTTCCAACTTATCTATTTTCTTGCCAATGTCTAACATTATTGAAGCTCCAGGATTTTTCTTTTACACGACTACCCCCTTACTTCAGTGGTTTCAGATGCCTCGTAACATGTTCTCTATCACTCGTCTCTGCAAATGATAATACACTTGAGCATCTTACAGCAAAATGCCCTCTTCTTGAAAATTTGATTGTTCAACACTGTATAGGGATGAGCAATGTGAAAAATTTTGCAGTCAGTCTCAAGTGTCTAGAATTTATTGGAGTTGCACCCGGGGCTTGGCCAGTGATGTCGGCATCACCAGCCTCCATGACCAAGCCCCAGGCACAGTAGATAACAATACCAACCACGATCTATTGCACGAAGGTCAGGCCAAAACACTTAATTAGAATATTTGAACTGTCCACTCATCCTCAATTCAACATGACCCCAATGATAAGACACTACCATTTGATTGGCGTCTTTGAATGTCAAATGCAACAAGAGTTTCCTGTAACACGAATTCACATGTTTTTTCACCATTAAATTTGTTGAGTCTAGGAAATCGGGAAACAAAATGCTATCGGCTTGCTTTAAATTTGTGCATGTCAGAATTTATTTTCATTTCCATTGTCTCCGGCGATGATTTAAGTCTCCAGTGATTTCAATGCGACTCTCCATTTTTCTCCACGTTGTTCTCTAATACCAAAACATAAAACTTCTCTGCTGCGCCTGGGGCTTGGCCATGGAGGTTGGCGCTGTCTGGCATCACCCTAGCCCCCTCGCAGCTAAGGCCTGATCATGGGACCATGCATTAGCCGCGGGGGGCTAGGGTGATGTCGGGCATCACCAGCCTCCATGGCCAAGCCCCGGGCGCAATAGAGAATACCATAACCGTGAGCGAATGCTTCTTCATTAGTGGATGTTAGAGAAAATGTGAAGAGATAGATTCAATTCTGAATGAGAACATATGTTCATTATAATTTTGTATCCACGTAGATGTTGGATGAAATTTTCAATATCTCCCTACAACCAAGCATCTATTGATAATAAATGAGTATGTCTATTCCCTTTGAAGACCTCAAGCAACTCCCTCTTCCAACATATGACTTGGAGGCATGTTGAGGAACCTATATTTTCCTTTCAAGACCATTTATTAGTGTTCTTTAATGTTCTATCTTATGATTTGTAGGACCTATGTGCCCCACCTCCTCCACCCATATCACTTTTGGCTCTAGTAGAGGCATGTCGAAAACCATGTTATTTTTTGGTAATGTTTTCTAAATGTATGGTACTAGACCCTTCACCACAAGTTAGCTAAACACCAACAACATTTGTAAAATAACAATATTACTAAAAATGAACAACCACATGAACAACTACAAACACCATAACATATAAGTCTTCGAAAACAATGAATGTGTCAAAACTAATAATGATAACCATATAAACATCAAACTTAAACAATCAACTCTAGTAATGGATCCCAATGTTAAGAACCAAACTTCAATATAGTATAGAAAAACCTCAGGAAAAGTACTCAATGCCTTGAAAAAGAGATAATTTCATATAATAAGCCTCTTCGAGGGGGCA
>CBVK0100547936.1:0-10939 GCA_900067695.1 Picea abies
TCTCTGTCACATCTCAAATTAAATTGGGAGATGATTATCAAAAGAAATTTGTAGACAAGTGTATAATTTTTGTATTAACCCAACAAGATGAAAAGAATGATATTCATGATGTTTATTATGTACCTAGTCTTAGACATAATCTAATGAATCTAGGGCAGATGAATGAACATGGTTATAAGGTTATTTTTTAAGGTTCAAAGTGTAAAATCTTGGACAAACCACCCAGTAAGAAAATTATAGCTACAATACAAATGACCAAAAACAGAATGTTCCTTTTGATATTGAGAAATGGAAGTTTGTCAGAATCATATGCCCAAAATGTATCAATCTTAGATGAGACTTGGTTGTGGAATCTTAGATATAGTCATTTACCATTTCGTAGACTTAGTATCTTATGGAATAAGTCTATGGTCAAAGGTTTTCCCATTATAAATGAACAAAAAAACTCTCGTGAGAGTTGTAGTTTGGAAAAACACCAAAGGGATAGTTTTCTCGGTGCTTCTGACACAGCAAAATAACACCTTGAACTGGTTCATACAAACCTTTGTGGTCCAATGCAAAATCATTCAATAGGAGGAAGATTTTATTTTCTAACATTTGTTGATGATTTTAGCAGAAAAACATGGGTGTTTTTTCTCAAGCACAAATCAAGACATTTGAAAAATTCAGAGAATTTAAATCTTTGACATAGAAACAGAGTGGGAAGTACATCAAAGTACTCAGATCATATCGAGAAGGTGTGTATGAATCCAAGGAATTTGCAACATATTGCAGGCAACATGGAATCACGAGACAGTTTACCAGAAGACACACTCCACAACTGAATGGAGTAGTTGAAAGGAAGAATTAGACAATAGTGAAAATGGTCAAAAGTATGCTAAAGACCAAGAATTTGTCAAATGAATACTGGGGTGAAGCAGTTCCATGCTTATCTTTTAAATTTGTCACCAACCAACAGTATGAAAGATCAAGTTCCTCAAGAAGCCTGGAGTGGTATGAAATCTAACATTTCTCATTTTAAATTTTTTGGTTGTGTAGCTTATGCTCATGTTCGTGAAGAGTTGGGGACAAAGCTTGATGATAGAAGTGAAAAATTTATAGTTTTAGGATATAGTGAATAGTCTAAAACATATAGGCTATATAATCCTATTACCAAGAAGTTGATAGTAAGCAAAGATGTGAAATTCCAAGAAAATATATCTTGGGATAATCAAACAAGTGAAATAATTGTAGATCAGATTCCTTCTATACAGAAAGATAATTTTGTCATCTTATTTACCATCATAATACTCTTATTTACCATCATAATACAAGGTTATGTCTATGTTGATACCACTATTAGTACCTAACTTGAATTTGCATGCTTTTATGGAAATATTTTTCCACTCTTGCCATGTATTTAAATGTATCTTTCCATGTATTTAAATGTATTTTGACATAATCATATCCTCATTGACAGTCCAGGCCCCCGGTTAAGCAGCAAGGAGATCTACCCAAGTTAGATCTTCTTCTGTAGCAGCATCCTCGGACCCCAAAAGTTAACATCAAAGCTGGCTATCTCTTCTGTTGGTAGTAGGCAAACACACTACACACCCGTCCTACCTTCATAGTACATATAGATATAACATATTGCTTCCTAAAATGTTCCAAGCGAAAAAAAAAAAAGAGTTTGCTTTCTGTGACCACCTGCCTGCACGTATATGAGTTCACATGCATATCTCTCACTACAATCCCTGGCACGGATTAACTAAATTAATGTTTAGGAACTATGGATTATTGTATTCGATATCGGTGGCTATGACCGCTTAGGGTGAAAACTATTTTAGCAATGTGTTTCACAATTCTACAATCTTGAAAATGTTGTGCAGGTAAAACATATACAGAAATTGCAAAAATGCGTAGAAAGGATCAAATGAAAATCGATCGATAGTAATTCTGGGTAGGTGAATATTTAAAAAATAAAATCCATGCCACCATCACTATAACAAAATATGTTATATAGATATTTTATCCCGAAAAACGTAGAGCAAGCACAATGAACAAGCGTAACAAACAATCCTTGTGTTAACAGTCTATCTTTCAACGATGAGAAGTCGCGTACTCGTGAAGAGTTATTTTTAGGGTTTGGTAAAAACTATAAAAATGACTTTCAATGGTTTCTCATAATAATAAATAAGCCTTAATACGACAACATCGGAAACTTTGACCTTTACGTTTGGACGTTCTACGTTTTGGACTCTCTCCGTTTAGAGTACGCCTCTTAGAATGTGGTTTCTAATAACATGTATAAAAAAAAATTAACTAGCATGCCTCCACATCGTGGTTTCTAATAACATGTATAAAAATATTATTAACTAGCCTCCTTTCACATGTAATGCCGACAAAAAAAAATCTAGCATGTTTTTATGACCATTGTATTTATTAAAGTACAAAATAAAGATAATGTAAAAAAGTGAATGGCATAATAAATTTTTCCAAGTATACAGCAAAAACAAAAGATGTTATATATGTACATTTTTAAATTTTAGATATCATTTAAAGTTGTTTGTTATCTTACTCATATATCGAATCACAATTTGTTAAGAAAATAAAACAAAACAAAAGACAACTTTTATTATCATCACTAATTCATGGCAGGTCTTCTTAGAAGCGATTTCACAAGCAATTTTGATATAGATGCACGAGTAGAAAGAGCATTTGGTATAAAAAGAGTAGCCCTTGTTTCATTCCAAGTTGTACAGAATAAATGATTGACTTAAATACACATTTACATGTAGTGGGAGGAATTAGTAGGCAAAACAAGATCTCTACAGGTATCATCAAATCATGGTCTAGTAGAAAAATAGGCATGGGGTACTTTTGTGAGGGTGGATTTGGTAAAATTACACCTCCAAATATCCTCCACATTGAATTGGAAAGTCGAATTGAGAATTGGTTTAGCAATCGACTAGTAAATGTAGATAGGTTCCACTAAGCATGGAATAAGGGGCATTGTATTCATTTGGAGGTTACTATTGTGGAATCTTTGGATACATGGCTAAACAATTGTCCACTAAGAAGAGTTGTTGGTAGAAATGGTAGGTGATTACTGGTGGTTTGAAGAATTGGCTTATTCAAAGGATTAGAATAAAATCCCAGAGGATACTTTTGGTGGTCCGGTTCATTATATGTAGCCTCTATAAACATTGATCTTTTCCTTGAAGCACATTGACATGTAATCTTTGCAGTAATCTCTAAAAAGGAATTTCCTAAGTATTACTCTACTCTATATAACTTTAGGGGAGTTGCAAGTTTGCTTGGATCATGCCTCTCTGTGTGAAGGTGGTCGAATATCTATACAACAAATAAGCAATAATGCAACATACCCTTCGAGGCATTCATGGATTAGTTACCTCTTCTTATCATCCCAACCATCAACCGACATGTGTCAAATCCTACCATGTAGAGTCTCTTGCTTCCCATGTGAATGAACCAAGCATAATATTGATTCCCTCATGTATATGCATTATCACCCCACAAACGAACTGAACATAAGATCAACTTCATCCTGTATATGCATTGTTTTCTTGGAGGTGGTAAAAATTTGACAACATCTTATTGGATGGGATAGATAACCTTAATCTGGTTGAATTGAAAGCTAAGATCAGATAAGATCTTGGATATTCTTGGAAGTAGTACTAAAATCTTATCTAATTTGATTTGATATAGATTACCATGATGAAAAGTTGAAAGACATATGGAATTTTTTCACTGCAAAGATAAATGTTAGTTTTCAATTCGTTTTCGACAACTACGCACCTGACTTATTTGACATTCCATTCCAGATTTGAAAGAAAAACAACCAATGGTTATAGTGTGGGGTTATGGATTTCAAATGAACAACCTGAGAGACCATTGACAAAAAACCTTTCAATAGTTTTTGCATCAGAAAATCATCCACTCTAAAACATGCAAGTTGTTGTCATTCTTTGGTTACCACTATAAGAAAGAGAGACTATTAAGATAATATTCCATGGGAATGAAAGGCTATGACTAGGGAGGTGTGTTAATTTAAAAAAAGATTAATAAAATATAATTTATGGTTTTCAATGTTTTTAAGAAAGAGCTATCTTTTTATATTTGTCAGAAATAAAAGTTAGTGATTGTTACCATATCTTATATTATTTATGCATGTTGGTCATTGGACCAACTTTCAATATGTCCTCTCTCCTCAATTTTAAGAAGTTGGATATTAGAAATCACATGAGAAAATAAAGGGAAATGTGAGATATGTATATTTGGTCCAAAATTGGCAATGAAGAATTCCCACATCTAATCATCTCAAAAGTCAATTTCAATCAAACAAGAGTCATTTTTAGATAATTAGACTAGTTTAGATATAATTGTGTATACAATTAGAGTCAGGAATCAAGATGCATTGATTTACAAATTTTAAGCAAGCTTCGTGAACCATCAAACATGAATCTAAGGAGAAGTAGTGGTAGGATTTTATATTTTGAATAATTGATTTCATAAGTTTCACATACATATTTAACATCTAGAATAGCTTTCCAAATGAAGTCTAGGATCACATATTCTATGCCTTATAGTGACACAGTTAGGGTCATATATGAACCTAGATATAAATCATGTAAGACAACACAAATGTATACATTTAAAATAATTTTTTGCAATTATTTAAGAGAGAGGTTATTTTAAGTGGACATTCATCTATAAGCCATTGTCCTCTGTCCACCTCCAATGAAAATATGCCACCTTGATCTATGTGTTGTATGTGTTATCCTATCATTCACCTATCTTCTTAGCCCAACCAGTTGTTGGCCCTCCCAATGTCACTGTACTTGTCAATACTATAGGACTAAAGTCCTACATAATCATCTGAGTCTCTCCAATACTTCAAGCAACAATAGGGGGAATCCTATGAGGGATATGATGAATATATTATCCTTATCTTTATGTTTAGATACTTTTTGGTATTTGATCCCTATACCTACATCTCAGGTTGTAAGCTTTGTAAAATCTCCAATTTTCCCTAAGACTATAAATGTATGAATGTATCTTACCACCCTCAGAGAGCTCGTTAATTGTTTATTCACAAGGAAAAGCCATGATGACCAAGGAATGGAAGGTGCATGTTGCACTAGCTTTAGAATGAGTGAATTATAGAGGTTATTACGTCATAACGAAAAATGGCTCTTACAATGGAAATGAATCAAGCACTATTTTGTGTCTTTCAAGACCTCCTTTTGTTTTCGTTGCTCAACCCTATTATGTATTGGAAATAAAAGTAGCATCAAATCCTTGAACGTTTCTTTGAAGGGAGAGATTCTCTACCAATTTCATCATATGTTTCAAGCCTCATGCAATGTGCCAAATATCCCTTGTAAAACCCTATTATAAATAGTCACATCCACAACCATATGCCAAATTTTGTGACGCAATACTCACTGTTTGCGTCGTTCACACTTCAAATCTACATATAGCCACAACCACTTCTCTTATTTCAAAATCTCTCCTTAAATCTCGTTTCCTACTTTTCTCTTATTCGTAGTTGTTTGGGGAAATTTCACATAGTCTATGTTGGTTCTGTGAAATGACGGAACGAGGGTTTTGGTTGCAGCAAGACCACCATCAATTTGCATTTGAAATGGATCTCGTTCCCAGGATTTGTTAGCTAGCACCTTGTGTTGCTAAAACTCCCATCATTTTAGAGGTTGTATGTATAAATTCCCCTACCCATATTAAGTTTAGTCACCATTTCTCGTTCCCAGGATTTGTTAGCTAGCACCTTGTGTTGCTAAAACTCCCATCATTTTAGAGGTTGTATGTATAAATTCCCCTACCCATATTAAGTTTAGTCACCATTCTATCATTGTTTCTTGAAAATCCAATGTCTCGCGAGAATATCCAATTTATTTATGTTTTTTACATTTTCGTTTGCTTTTGCTGAAGTTGATCAAGGAAAATTGTATGGCCTAAATAAAAAATGTGGTTTCTTGTTATCTAAATATTAGACTCTTGTAAATTCAAAATTTAACTAAAAATATATACGGTTGGCTTATATAAAGTAAAAAAACATTGATTGAAATTGCACTCTTATCCGCTTCCACTACTTTCCACAAAGCCATATAGTGACACTACTTTCTCATTCAAATACAAAACATTCATAAAAAAAACATATAGTCAGATTCAGGAAGCGCCATATCAAGGAATCGATCACACAATTGTATTATGTGGTCTTGGTGAAAAACAAGGATGGAAAGATGATGAGTTCAATCCATGCTTTTCATATATACTCTTTACAAGGGATATATGAAATGCATGGATTCTGAAAAGAGTATCTCATAATAGGATTCATGAGATACTCTTTTCAGAATCCATGCATTTCATATATCAAGGAAACCACCATATTTTATGTTTTGGTTTTTTTCTTGAGGTAGATGTGATTGTAGAATCACAATTTCCTTCTAAGGAGTGATATGCCACACCTTTTTTTTTATAGTTTTCCTTCCTTCAAATTATGTGTTATTGGTTTAATTGTAAGCATTATATGTTCAAGAGAAATAAGGTGCATTGCATCTTATAGCTTCCTCATACATTCTTAAATACTTGATAAAACGTGCCTCGTTGTTCAGATGCTCCCTTGGCATTGTCATGAAATCTAATTCACTCTTTGAAAATCTCCACATAGAACAAGAGTCTTGTACTCTATCAAATTAAGCGATAATGTATTCCTCATCATGTTAAAGTAGGCCCTGTTACGACTATGCCTTCATGATAATGCTCACTACTCCTGTAGTTTTCTACATGGCCACTATTTCCACTACAACACAATTTATTTTGGTTCATTTTTCCATTGGCTTCTCGATGGAAACATTTGTTTCGTGCCAATTTGGATGAGTTCCATGTTCAACATCAATATTGTGGGGCTAGAAAATGGGATGGTAGGAGGGGCAACACAACTAATAATGCCTCTCATCTACCAGTTGATCCATAAAAAATCTAGTTCCACACCCTTCATAGCTTAACGCATTGCATTATTCATTACCTCGATTCATGATGTGTAAAAATGTTTCCTATGAACACTAAACCACAAAGATAACATATTTATAAAATTTAAGCATTTTGTTCTCTTGTAAAGCCATTTCTATTTGAACCTAAAGTTTATTTTCCATAATTCTGAATAAAAAAACGTTACACTATTGTGTAAACGTTATTATATTTGGTGGTTTTTTTAATTTATTTTATGATAATTAAAACATTAAACAATAAAACTATGTAAATTTACACATACATATTAAAATGTTTTTAAAATTTAAATAAACTTAAAAAAAATATATTTTAAATTGAGTATGAAAATCTATCATCTTAACACTGAGTTGGAAATCTCCATCTAAATGCCATTTGGAACTATGACAATGTTTTTTTTTTATTTTCTTCTACAAAAGTATCTCAAAATATGTGAGAGGATTGAAAATCTCCATTTATTTGGAATTATGACCATGATGCTTTTGAGTTTCAATGTCTTCTACAAAAGTATCTCAAAACACGTGAGAGGAATGTGAGGTCTTTGACTTATATCCATAAAGAAAGAGTTACCATACCAAGAGTTAACTCTAGCTAAATACCGAAAACTTTGGAATTCCCCCAAAATAAATGGATCTATCTTTTTTGTAGATCGCCAAAACCGAGGAGACGTTTCATGACCATTCCAATAGTTTTGGTATACCCTCAGTGAAGCGATAAAAAATTAAATGAATTTTAACTTTTCCAAGCAAGGCATCATCAAGGCACCATCGATTAGCAAACCCCAACTTCACCGCAGAGCACGCCCGAAGTTCATCCCATCTCCCATGCAGTTCGTGTGTAGCGTAGAGACGCATTCTGCGGTAAGTGTGAATGGGAATGACTTGCAGCAGATGACAGCGGATGAATGGACATACTCGGGGATTAATAAGAAAGGTGATAATTATGAGGACGTATTTGACTTCTTGTCTTCAGTTCTCGGCAGGTGTAAGAATGAGTTCTAATTTGAGTAGTATACAACATATCACGGACGTACGGATGCGTTCTGGATTTAGTGTTTTCCAAGGTAATTTGCAGCAGGAGCCTCTCTGGATCTTAATAGGTTAAGCCAAATACAAATCTTTCAAGAAAACAACAGAAATATGGGGTTGATTGACCTACCCATATGCGGCAGATAAAGACAAGCCACAAACCAATTAAATGGATGACAACCACATGTCAATGTTTGTTTGATATGTTGGGGAGAGAGAGGACGAAAAAGTGAGAAATACCTCTCCTTAAAAAAAACGTCTTCTGTGTAATTATATATATGATTTATATTTAATAATTAATAACATCTTTTCTTTTAATAATAATGTTATAATTTTTTATTTTATTTTTATTTTGATATATAAATAATATCCAGATTATTATGGAATATTATTGAATTGTTATCCATCAAGTTTTATTATTGAAGCGTTATCCATCATATACTCTTATAAATTGTATGGAGTTTTGTTTATGTAATTATAAATCTGTAAAAATAATTTAATTTGTTTTTTAATTAATATTTTTTTTTTCTATCTCGATGGTGTTAATTTATTTTTAGATTTTCATATTAACTTTGCATCTACTAACTTGTAAAGTTTTAAATACTTAAAAGTTTATAATAATATAGATCTACATTCATTTAATTTATTATTATATGTTTATATCATTATAATATAAATTTTAATTTTTAATATTTTTTTTATTATAATTATTATTAATATTTTTTTATTTTAAATTTTTGGAATATACATATATATTTTATTTTTTTTTAAGTTGAAAGAAATAGTTCTTTTATCATATTTAATGCATTATTATATATCAATTTTAGATTAATATCTATTGAGTATAAGGAGTAAGAAAAATTATGGCACAAAACTAATTAACTCATGTGTGAGATGATGATTGTTATTTTTTGAAATCAATTTTGATTTATAAAACCTATTAACATTAAATTAATTATTTTGATTTATCATATTATTTTTATAAATTAACAATATGTATATAAAAATATTTAGTTTATTTTTATTTTTATGAGTTAATAAATTAAAATTAAAATATTGGTTTTAACTTTTAATTAATTAAGAAGTTATTGAGTTGAGTTTTTATTCTAAATGTTATGAAAAATAATTCTAAAAAAATATAAGAAATATATTTTCTATTTTCTATTGATATCATATAATTTAATTCTAATGATTTTTCATATCAATATGAATTTTATGGGAATTGTTTTTATCTTTGAAATATTTGTTTTTAATAAAAAACAATAAAAATATATAGTTTTAATGTTTTAACTTGGGGTTAATGGCTTCTTTGTAATAATTTAGGTTTCTATTATTCTCAATCTTCACCTTTTTAAATATATTTTCTTTAAATAGATTATTATAACCTTGTTAATAACATTGATATGTTTTAGGAAATCATCTTTGAGTATCCACTAATGGTTTAACCAAGAAACAATATCTTTAGTCTAACCACTTTCTAAACATAAGTGGTTTTAGTAATATTAAAATACGTTATAGAAAGTCTATCATTTTTTCATGTTAATGATTTTTTCATATATATTAGGTACTTGATCATAGTCTTTCTCACTCATGCAAATCCACCATTTAAAACTAAGATTGACTAAAATTTACTCTCTTGAAATTCTCTTGAACTTGTTCCATTTACTTTCAATTTTGACATGAAAAAATAAGACCTCAATCCTTGCACATATATAAAATCAAGTGAGTAACAAGTATATTGGAAATGACCACTTTTAAACAAAAAAATTATATCACCATATAATTTTTCTAATAAAAATAAACTTTCAATTCTTTTGTCAAAATTATAGTATTTATTTATATAAAAAAGAAAATCAATTCTAAAATATTTATAAAAATGGACCTCTTTTCAATTAGTATTATTATAAACAAAACTTAAATATAAAAGTTTCCTTTATTTAATAGTTACTTTCTTATTTTTTTTTTTATCTAATTAATAATCCCACCTTTATTTATATCTCTATATTTGTAGACACTTCAAAGTTGACCCTTATTTGTATCTATATATTTATAAACACTCCAAAATTAATACTTAAATGTTTTAAAACTTTAAATTAATAAAGATTAAATGAGCTTCTTAACTAAAAAATATATCATATACACACCTACTTATGTTGACCCTTATTTGTATCTATATATTTATAGACACTCCAAAATTAATACATAAATGTTTTAAAACTTTAAGTTGTTGAAGATTAAATGAGCTTCTTAACTAAAAAAAATATATCATATACACACTTATTTATGGAGGAAAACTTTATTTTTACATTGCTTTTTTACTAAGAAAATATATAAAAAAAAATAATAAATTATTTGGAAAATTAAAACTTAATTTTATATAATAATGTGTTTTCTTTTACAAATCCTCATTAATTTCCAAGGTAATAATAATCTTTTAACATATATTTTATTAATACTTAAAAAAAATCTCAATATCTTTAAGCCTCTTGAAAAGGTTATTTTAAAAAACGATATATATTTATATGTCGAAAATACTTTATATTTCTGGTTATTCATATTTAACCAAAAAAATCTTAAGTTTCTTCATATCTAACAAAAAAATTTAGTTAAACTTACTTTCAGCATCATGAAAATCTAGATTTTTTTATGTAAGATTTGCCAATGAAAAAAAAGGCACTTTCTACATTCTTCTCTTAAGCTCGAACTTAGAAGAATGAAAGACCTAAACCAAAACATTCATGTGAACAACTATAATTCGATGATCAAGATGACTGGACTTAAAAAAGTCAAACCGGACAAAAATATATTTTGGTAATGCTTCATTCGAAATTTGCCGCAGTTCCCATCCGCAAAACATTTGAATTCCATGCGAAAACGAATCA
>CBVK0100547942.1:0-11387 GCA_900067695.1 Picea abies
TTTTGGATCTTGTCTATTGTGATAAATGTCTTTTGAAACAGGTCATGTTGTTTGATCTAGTAATAGAACACATGTCCCTCATGTACAACTACCTCCTAGGAAACCATTCAAACCCCCTCAGACAGGTTGCAGCCCTCCTAAAGCTTGTATTTATCAAATTGTTAGAGTTTACAATGCAATTTTAGGATTCACTACAAACTTTCTTGCAGGTTATGTTTTCAACTTTTCTCCCAAACGACGAGCTGGTTCAGGATGAATTTTGGTCAACAATTCAATGATATAATGATTCATCTCCATAAAAAAATTTAGAAGAACCCAGATTGAAATTTAAGAGATATGATAAAAATATGAATTTGTTGTGTACTAATTTATTGTAGACTGTTTTAATTTTAGCAGTTCGCAGTGCCTTTGCAGGATGCACTGCGAACTTTCCTGTAGGTGTCATTTTGTCTTCAAAACATATCAGTTGTGGCCAAAACTGTTCAAGAAACCTTAAAAACCTTTGTTAATGCCTGCTACAACCTCAGGGTGTCCTCTATGCATCTTCTCACAAAAACCCAGGCCATTCACTCTCTAAAATGCTTCTCTAAATGATGGATCTGAATTGAGCAGCTGCGGGTCATAAGGATCACATTGAAGAGGGATGGAAAGGGTTAATATTACAATGAGAAGAGGCTTCTCAGGACCAAACAGAGGTGAAATTAACCAGGTTTTTGCATGTGAGGAAAATAGGGGGTTTGCAGCACAGTAAATTTGCAGGGCACTGAGTTGAAGCAGATGAGGATTGATGAATGTAAGAAAAGGATGCAATTGATCTTTTTTACATGAAAATAAGAAACTTAGGTCTGCATAAGGTTTAAGATACAAGGATTGTAGAAGCTGGCCAAGTAAAAGGAGTTTGCAGCGCAAATGATATGAAACAGTTGGCAACGCCAGGAGTCTGCAGCCCTTTCTTTGCAAAAGGAAATGAAGATGGGAATTGATAAAATCTCCTTTTGAAAACGATCCTTTAGAGTTGCTTGATGATGTGATGGCACTGAAAACTAAAGTTCATCATTAGAGACTTATACAAAATGATAATCAAAAAAAGATTTGACACATGCTTTATTTTTTAATTGTTGCGAACTTTTAGGAGAGTCTCTTGACTCCTGAACAATCCATGTGTTAACATCTGGCTCCGTGGGGGATGACATGCTCCTTGTGAGCTGCTAAGAACATTGCAGTGCCTTGTTCATTGGGCTATGGAGTCTTATTGTTTATCTAATGCAAACCAAGAAACTAAAAGAAACAAAATTGCTAGTATTATGAGCTTATTCCCCTACTTCTAACCTGATCTCTGATATGCTTGATCAGGTGAAATAAAAAATACAGAGGAGCCATGCAAGGACCTTGTCTACTAATTGAATTCCTTGCATAACCCTGTTTAATGGAAATTCAAATTGAAAATTAAATCCAATTTGAAAACTCATCCACTTTGAAGAACCAATTCCACTCACTGATTCTAGGTAACTCATAAAGGTCTCTGATGGTTCCAACATAAATGAAAAAGGATCTTGAAGAATATGTGTGAATACCATTTGTTGATCGATAAACAGAGGAAAGGTTACTTCCTGTTCACAAGTAACATACAAGCTTCTTTCTTCATTGAATCATTTTCTTCAAATGCTGATGGTTCTTGTTCTAAGTTTTCAAATGCAAGATCATTCTCGGAACAAGTGGAAACAGTCCCGAGGAACAAGTGGAAACAAGTCTTGGGAACAAGTATAGAGTAACATACAAGTTCGACCAGGATAGCACCTCCATGTCAAACTCCCTGGAATTTTCTATCCCTCACATTGATATCTTCGATACCATAATCCAGTTGTACTGAAGTTAATGTCCGAAAATATTCCAGTTGTACTGAATTATTCTCGTTTAATGTAATAGTTAATAGCGCAACTAAATGCTTGTTCACATATCAAAGTTGTGCTCATGCGTGTTGTGCATGATGCGTATCTTTCCCTGTGATGTTTTATGCCAATCTCTTTTGAGATGTTCATTCACAAGTGTAGCTTAGCTTCATTTTAGAATTGGTTTGCGTTGGATTTCGATTTAGTATAAATCGGGCAATGCACGCTCACCCCATTCCAAAAATGAGGACTTCATAGCAACTTTCTCCGTGTATGGAATATGTATGAGACCAATCTTGAAAAATGAAGTAATTAGTTTTCAAAGGCCTAACTTTTTAGTAAACAAATATTTTTAGTGTTGTGAGAAGTTAAACACCATGGTCTAAATAGTCAACATCGTGAAAGATTTTGGTATGAAAGTAAAATTCAAAATTGAGACTTCCACGCAAATTTTAAAATCTTAAGAAGCAAATGTGTACAAGAATTGGTTTTTAATAGTAATCAAAGTTGTGCTTTTCCTTATTTGTCCTCAAGTGACTATATCGTTCACTTAGTAATTGATTTCTAATTTTTTCTTTAATTGTGAAGTTGGATATAGGGAAAGTTGAATATAGGGAGTAATTAATAAATTTATTTTAAATTATTAATTAAATTTATAATTATTTTGTTTGTACACAAAGTTTAAGGTTTTATTATTGTGAAGTTTGATATAAGGAGTTATTGATAAATTTATTTTTAATTATTAATTAAATTTATAATATTTTTGTTGTATATAAAATTTGAGGTTTTATTATTAGTCTAATGTTATAAGACACAAGTTTTAATATAAACTATTTTTAATGGTTTTTTTTTTAATTTATACATGTGACCATAGTAATGAGTTTATCATTGACTATTAATTAGTTTGATAGTTGATTTTTATTTTGTCCCAAATTCAAAAGTTTTGTTTTGTTTATTAGCATGTAAGTTGCATGTGGGACTAGCCTATGGTTTAAGAAACCACGGTTGCCCTCAACCCTCGAAATCCAATCACACTAGTGGATTTGAGGACAATCCTAAAGTTTAACCTAGTGAGCGATCAATAATTATTTTTTTATTTTTTTTATTAATTAAATTTATAATTGTTTTCATTGAACATAAAATTTAAGGTCTTATTGTCTGCCTCTAACAAAACTCTAACACATAATTAATGTCATAGGACAAAATCTTTAATAAAAACTAGTTTCAATGGGTTTTTTTAATATTTCTACTTTTAATGGTTTTTTTGAATATCTCTATTTTCAATGGTTTTTCTTAATATTTATCCTAACATCCCTCATATCTATGTATCCAATGATACTTGAAGTAATCTCCATAGTCATTCTACATTCTTCCTCATATATTGAAAACTAATTCTTGAAAGTATTGTTGAAATTGTTTCAATTGAGTTCTACAACTCAAGATACAAACTACATGTTGCAAAGCCTCAAGTTACAATTGTGTTCCATGACCTTAGGCACAAACTACATACATACACTATTCATTAAAAAGAAGTTGCATGCATATTTATCGCTTGCAAATACAAAATTTTCAATTATTAATAATAACGGAATAGTGATTCAATAGTAAAAAAACTCAAGCATATTTATTATTTGCAAGTACACAATTTGTGTATATTTCTGGCTTCCTATTAAGAGTAGGAAATTAGAACATATCATGTTTACAAATTAACACTTGATACTTTAACTCTGCATGTGCTCTACACCCGAAAATTAGAAGTTAGGTTGGTAGTCCTGACCATTTGTGCCATGTTATTCTCAAGCATAAAATTAACTACCCAAATAAAACAAAATGAATTAAACTTATTATATTAGGTGGATTTTACATAGTTGTATAGTTGGTGGCTTTGGAAAATCCATGGCATCTCATGGTTGAAGAAGAAGTTGTTAATATGTCGATGGCAGTGGAAGGGGATAGTCGGAAGCCCTTGCAACGCCATTTCAGAGCTCAAAGGACTTATGAAATTGACGAGCATATGATATCATGATTGGACCACCGAAAAGGGCAAATTCCCTTTGAAAATGAATATACATTATTCCTTGGGGTCTCACCCACCTCGTCTGAAGCACCTAAATGCTTATCATCTCTCCGTGAAATGAGACCAACACATATGCACAAGGTTGAAGTAAATTACAAATAGGAGCAAGTAAACAACTATGAAAAGTGGCTACTGAGTACTAAGTTTTTTGCATTATTATTATATATGTATTATTATTTTAGAGTATTGAAGTGCATATATGTATTATTATATATTACTAAAGATTTTTCATTGAAAGTTCAAAAAAATAAGTTTAGTAGGTGTATCGTGTCCTAAATCTAAATACATAAAGTTATGGTAAATATTAATTTCCACAACCATATATATATATATATATATAAAGCGTATCACAAACTGAATTATATAGAGAGAGCATGCGCCAAAATTGAAGATACTAGTTTGGAAGTTATATTTAAAGAGGAAATTGTTAATACTTCATTTTAAAAAAATATATGTAATTTGAAATTGTAGGAAGGAGTATGTATTTTACCTCAAGATTATTCATTAAAGTCCATGCATTATAGTGCTTGCAATTCACAATAATATGACATCTCTTGTGTCAATTTGAACATAATATGTCTTGGGTGTTGTGCCCAACTCAATTCCAATTTCGTGCAAACTATGTGTATCCATAAAAATACAATATAACATATCTTGTGTCAATTTGAACATAATATGTCTTGGGTGTTGTGCCCAACTCAATTCCAGTTTAGTGCAAACTATGTGTACCCATAAAAATACAATATGACATCTCTTGTGTCAATTTGAACATAATATGTCTTGCGTGTTGTGCCCAACTCAATTCCATTTTAGTGCAAACTATGTGTATCCATAAAAATACATGTGTGGGTGCCAAAACAATTGCTAGACAAGGAGGGAAAGGCATTAGTATACAGTTTTTCATTCAAAATTTCATTATGATCAAGGATTTATTGAACGATGATTCTTAGTGATCTAGTTTGATATAAGTGAGTTGATTGCCGCAATACCAATGCAGCCACAGTATGCTCCTCTGCTAAATGCATCCTCATCGAGTGTGTAGGTAGAGAAAAACCACAAGCACAATGATGACATTGTCATGTGCTTTTAAAGATTTAATGCATCTTAAGTTGAAAGGCCTCCAGATCTTCATCGTCTTGTCCCAAGAAGTCGAGTATAAAAACCCATTTCTATAAATCGATAGAACCAATATGGTATCCACATGTTCAATCTAAAGAGCCTTCATATGCCTACTCACTTGAACATACTTTCTAGGTAGTATGACATTCAACACATAATTCTTGAGGGTCGACATGGTGGCCACTAGCTTATGACCAGATGTAGGATGCATATTTTCAACGCTTTTCCAAACTCCGATTCTCTAATCTTGATGCATGTTATATATCTTGTCACTAAAAAGTATAATACACTTCACAACATCTCCATGGCCAAAATTACAGTGCCCATAGAGCTTAGTATTTCTCCATACTCGAATGTCATTACCAAAGGACCCACTATGCAAGAGGTTTCCCTCCATTGCTAGAGTAAAAATCCACCCACCATGGTATTTTCATCATTGGTCCTCAGAGACTTCTGATCTATGATACCAAGAGAGGGGATTGATGTTAGCCTACTATGTGAACAAGCACTTGGTTTTGATTGAATGCTTAGCCGAGAAGAAATATAAAATTATGATTACAGGCTTGTTGCAGACCTTATATTGTATTCAAATTGTGAGTTACTCTCTAACATGAGGAAACTCACTTGGGATGTTGTTTCAAGACTATCCTGATATTTCATCGTGTTATCTTTATAAACCCTCATGGTTGAAGAATCCATGGTCTTCGTTAACATGGAGTTTGTTCTAGTAAAGAAGGAGGATATGTGCTAAAATTGTACTTGTATGCCCATAATATTGCAACAAGAGGTTGATGAGATTCATAGTATAACCTACAACTTCAAACAACCAAACCCGATATCTTGCTGAAAATGCATCCAACCATATTAGTTACTTAGTTTAAGTTTCTTCTACTATTATTTTCTTTGAAGGTGTGAGTCAAGAAGTCAGACATTGACAAAGGAAGGTGTATAGAAGATTGCATGCCAGGTGGAAGACATGCTTAATGAAAATGGGGATGCTTAATGAAAATGGGGATACATGACAAATTTAGTGCATTTTCTATTCAGGGTAGATGATGATATTATAGCTAGTTGATTAATAATGAACCGCCTTTTACATCTCTAATATTATAAATTGTAACATTGATATTATATGTGGCAAAGCACCAGCAGTTAAATCATCAGAATCAATTTTATTAAGTATGGAATGCTTAGTGGATGACCAAAATAATAATGATTATAGAGGTGTCATGTTTTTCAAGAAACAAGTGTTGAAAGAGATGAGAACTTCGTTAA
Organism: Picea abies; assembly: GCA_900067695.1. Taxonomy (NCBI): domain Eukaryota; kingdom Viridiplantae; phylum Streptophyta; class Pinopsida; order Pinales; family Pinaceae; genus Picea; species Picea abies. The sequence continues at coordinate 6,361 of CBVK0100547942.1, forward strand.
AAAATGAATGCATTAAAATATAAATGTGTAGGTTAGATAGTGACGAAATGAGAATAAGATAAAAAAAGATTGGAATGCAAGACAGGCTATCACATTGACATAAATTGTTAATTATTTTTTGACAAAGTTGTAGATTTCAACATTTTTTCATTTATTCAACAGCACATGCACGATGCCCAATGCCTTTCTCGTGTTATTTATTCATGTGTTGCTACCTCTCTTCATATCCCTTCCCTACTCACTTGTTTTGAACACTCTTTAACCTTCTTTTATATTTCATAAAGAGATCAGAGGCCATTTATTTTTCTTTCAGAGTGTTTTCCTCCTACTACGAATAACAAAATGTTGGGTGTTGCATGTATATGACAGGATACTTATAAATATTTTCTGCTACATTTGGTTGGTTTTATTACAAATTTTCATAGCATGTTTTATGATTTTGGGATCTTATATGCTAATAGAAGAGAGTGGGATCACATATACCCTAGCATGGTTTATGTGTGGACAGATGTGTGCCCATTGTCTCATTCTATCTGCATGACTAACATTATTTTTCTTCCTTTTTGTTTCCTTAGTGTATTTACATACTATATTATTCATTTCATTTCATTTGTTTGAGAGGCATAACCACCACACATATCTATCATTCTCATGTTTCCTCCTTTTTTGTAGAACAGTAAGTTTAGTTGTGGTCTAAATTATCTTTAAATTGTCATTATAGGGAATGGTTTTTATCAGACTATTGAATTTTAATACTAAAGGATTTCATGTATAGAAAAGAATTGTAGATCGTTGCTCATGTAATTGTTACATATGTCATAAGATGATTTCTTCCCTAGTTCCTTCTCCACAATGCTTATTTAAGCAAGCTAAATCTTCAATGCCCTCTACTCAAAGTTACAAAGTCATTATTATCCAGGGAGAAGAAAAGTATAGCCAACAATAAAACTAATGCATATGGAGTTCTAATTATTAAAACATGCGAAGTACTTTATAGATGTGTTAATCTAAGCAAAAATATTGAGAAATAGATATATATAAATTTTGAGATAGATATATGATTGGCGTTGACTACATGCTAGGATAGTTATATCATCACCAATGAACCTATTTCCTAAAAAAAAATAAAAAAATGTAATAATAATTATTAATTCATCCCTTTCCCTCACATAATAACTTCATTTCTTTATCTATCAACTAGAGTTAAATATGTTTAGTTTTGAAACAAGAGTAGTTGTAAAGGGCAGCAAGTCCCTGCCAATTGTGCAGAGGTGGATCACAACTCACTAGCTCGAGAGTGAGTGTGAAGAGACACTAGATGTGATGAAAAGATCATATACGTCAATCATCTGTAGCAAATCAAGTCTTCGAGTGACAGCTAAGAAAAACACAACTAGACATAAGTTTCCAATGTAGCCTAGTCGAGTCCCAAACTTCTCCAACTTATATTTCCATCTGAAAAATTATGCTATGTAAGTAAAATCATACTAATAAGAAAAATAATACACTGTTATAATCTATATTTACTCTGCAAACGAAAAAAAAAGTTAAAAATGAAATGGATGTAAGTTGAAAATGTACTACTAAGCATAGAAAATAATCTACTTATGGATGTTGATTTCCCGACTTCAAAACTTTGTTTGGAAATAACATAACAATCTACTTACATATGGTGATTTACTGACTTCAACACCTTCTTTAGAGATATTTTGTTGAATTCATTAGAGATGTAACTAGATAATGTCCATCCCATAAGTCCCATGAATATAATGATTGTCGGTAGTTCAACTACAAATAAAAATCCCATTGGTCGTCGAATGAAAATTAGACGACATGATAGCTTAAATAGAACCTTCTTTTTTGCTCTATTATTCAAACATCTCTAATTAACATGACCAATGAAAATTAAATATCTTACCATGAACTAGATGAAAATAAATATAACTTGCAGGCTTAAATCATGATAACCATGGGCATGTAGATATATTGCACCCAGTGCTGCTAGGAGTATCAGTGGAAACAAGTAGAGAAAAATACGAGGGACTGTGGTCATAGCATCAATTTTTGTTAAATTGGATCTTAGACAATATAACAACATATGGATAATCCCCTTCTTTGTTTTGACATAGAGGAGTGTAATATAAGTGTTATTTAAAATTATGAGGTCTTATTAAATCACCTCAAACTTATATCTAGCCTTATCTAATTCTATCCACATCCGTGATGATTTTGACCCTAGAGATAAAAGTTAAAACAAGCACAACCACCATAATGCCATAATGGAAATGGGAGAGATAAAATATCATATATGTGTTAAATTTGGTTTGAGACAATATAACACAATATCAATAGCCCCTAGTTCTAGAAGAAAATTATGTCAGAAATTAAGCTAAGTTGTTTTAGTTGTGAGGTCATATCTATGATGTCAAATCATCTGGGATCCATTCCTTATTTTATCTCCACCTAGGATCTATTCATAGTTTTTTCTCCATCCAGTCAACACAAATTCAATCTCTACAATCTTAAAGCACCCAAAATTTACATATAGTTTTATGGGATCTTTCTCTATGATTAAATCTAAATTTAAAATACAGATACGTTAACATAGATCCGAAAAAAACAACAAAGGATTCGCATACGATAGATTGACAAACAAGTATTAATAAACAATTGTGAAACAGAAAAGCAACTCCATCAAAGGAATAAACCAATTTTAGAGGGGAGAAAATTGCCCACAAATACAATTTCAACAAATGTGTCATTCATTTTACACATAAAATTGATTGTTTCAGTACCATCTTCTTCTAAGATAAGAAGCCCCATTAGTGATGTAACCCCCTCACATCACTCTATATCCACTTTGTGACACAACAATCCATTTAAACTCCATTGGATTAACTATGATAAGTCTCAGGTACTAATTTTATATATGTACATAACGCATACAGTTAATGAAACAGACAATTCAAGTTAAACTTCTTTGGCTCAACAATGATAAGTCTCAGGTCCTAATTTTATCAATATCAAGAAATTTGAATAAATCATACCCTTTGTATCCAAAGGTTGGTGTGGTTGTTTTCTTTTCCAAACGAAGCCACATCTTGGTCCAAAATTTAGTGGGTCTCAAGATCCAGATTGAAACCCAGACAGAGAATATCACCAGCAAGAGCACTTTAAGGACCAAGAAAGTTATAGCCTTTCTCATTGTTTCTACTTTATTCAATACCATGGCTGATCAAGTCCTCCTGAAATAATAATACACAATCAATATACCCCTCCTCAGATGACATGATACATTCTAGATAATATAGGCAAAATATCCATGATTTTGTTACAAAAGAAGAGCCCTTATCGACGTAAATCTCAATTTCTCTTTTTGTGGGCCTGCATTTCCATAGTGTTGAACAAGTGTACCACATTCTAACCAACCAAATAATTGTATTTGATAAATCATAACACAATCCAATTTTCCATATTTGTCCATTATGAATTGTTGAATGTGTGATGCAAAATCCATGATTTTTAATTGAAAAGAATCCAAAACGCACTACACATTATGCACCCAAAGTGGGCATGATAGGGACCAAAGTATACCATATTTTTATGGATTCAAAAAGGTTGTTTTACCTGCATGTGAATTTCCCACATCCCATTAATCCCAACTACTACAGCAAGTGCATATTTTTTCTCCACCGCAGAATAAACATTTAAAAAGCCTGGCATCAGTTTTTTTGTATATCTATATGGCATCGAATATATTTCTTGTATATGTGTATTGCAGCATATATATTGCGAAGGAAAAATATTTAGCTTACATTCCTACTTTTTCAATAAATACAACACTTATACAGAGAACAAAGAATCTGTTTTTGGTAGTTTTATGAAGTCTTATGATGTGATTTTTTTATTTCTTATTTTCAAAGTATGAATCCATATGCAAGATTAAAAGTACTAACACATAAGGAATCCATACACAGTAATAGAAGTCATCGTACCTATGGATAAAGTTAAAAGTTTAGTGATAAGATTAAAATACTGAATACTGGAAGTTTGAATCCATACGTAAGATTATAAGTCCTCGTACATATGGAATCCATACACAAGCACATAAGTCCTTGTACATATGGATAAAGTTGAAATTTTAGGGAATGGTAGCATGAGATATGAAATAACATAAGCACGAGATAACTAAGTTACTGTGACCGTGGATCAAACACTCAACCCTCATATCTTTGTTTGTTTCTTTCTCGCAACCGAAATATTCCCACAGATGCAATTACAAAAAAGAGCGGAGATATTGTCCTCTAAAGTTGTTTCTCTCTCACAACCAAATTATACCCACATATACAATCAACAAAAGATCTAAGAGATTGTACTCCTAAGTAAGAGATGTGATCTGTATAAATATGTTGTAATTGATTCATTGTGCTGAATCAAATTGCAAAAGTAGCTTAGATTACAGAATTAGCTTAATGTGGAGTCCTTCTCACACAACAAATCCAATAACATGTTCAAAAAACCGCAATAGAATAATTGCAAATTGATAGATAAAATTTCATTGTGCCACTATATTTACAACCAGAACCTTTGAATGGCTGAGTTAATTTAGTCTTCAATGGATGTCTTAATTCTTGATTCCTGTATAATTTTCCTTGGGCTTCCAATTCCTCTTATTTGTGTCATAAATCCAATCAATTAATGTGAATCTTTATACACTATCTATTAATTTATCTTTAAAAAATAATGAATACAACGCATTCAATATCTTTGTTTCTATGGTATTTCTATTGCCAAAAATTAATATCTAGATGTGCAACAAATGTACACACTTAGATCACCACATGAGCACAATTTGGGAAAGCAGTTAGGAAAGAGAGATCAGATGAAGAAAACACAGAAGTGAGGGCACACAAAACATAGGATTAAGAAGAAGAGAGAAGAGAGAAGAAAATAGGGAACGAGAGGGAACACAATTCCATGAAATCCGGGAAAACTAGCAGAGCAGGAGTTGGATCCAGCCTGGAATG
>CBVK0100547965.1:0-15032 GCA_900067695.1 Picea abies
AAGGTATCCAACCTTTAGACTCTTTGAGTCAATATTTTGAACCTTTGATTTTTCACGATCCATTTCTAAGATGGATTGAGCACTTTCCTAGAAGTGTGACTTGGCATAATTTTGTCCCTCCCTCCTGCCTCCATGAATTAGACTTTATGATTTCCGATGATATGATACATGCTCTAACTCATGTTATTTTCGTTCTTAACTTGTAATTGTTTTGGTTTATGATGAAGCACAGAGGCAGGTATTATGAGATATTTCTAGGATGGTTTCATTGGTTATTTGACTACACCTAGAATTCAACCAACAAGTAAGTAAAATCAAGTAGGTATTTTCATCCATTGTATATACCATTTGCATATCATGTTAGCATAGTTGTAGTTGCATTTTCATATTGTCTTGATTCATTATGTATATATGTATGCTCATGATCATATCCTAGACTAGAAATTATCTTTATTATATGATATGTTTATTATATCATATATGAACAAGGGGTGATACCACCACCCTAAGGATTACTAATATCCTTTGTTGAGATTTAGCAGGCATAGGTCATACCAGAGATGTTGAGGTTCTCATGCACTCTATGGTGAGCACATGTCCCTGAGTTGGATCCAAATGTTATCCCCTAGCCTATGGATAACTAAGGAGATCACGTCTCGAGGCCCACAAGTCCTAGACATGGAATACCGAGATCCGAATGACTTAAGCATGGCCCTGGAGGGCCCCTATTTTCTTTAGTGCAATACATTTATCAGCAACAACATTATCTGTCCCACCAACCTGGTCCTAAAGTAGCAGTAAGTATTTATCCATGAGGTAATGAGTCCAGGTATCATGGTATGTATCACTCTAATTTTTTAAGCACTTGAATATGTTGCATTGAATCCTTCTTCATCTCATAACCTTTGCTTGGAAATTATGCTCTTTTCATCGTTCATACCTGTAAGGGTGAAATCATACCTGTAAGGGTGAAATGGTTCCCTAGTAAGTTGATCTCCCTTTAGGATGGGTTGCCATAGGGTGGTTCTATGAAAGGTCATCGTTTGTTCCCTCCATACTTACCACTTTCCATATTTATTCCTTCCATCTCCCCTACCTTTCTTGGGGCATTGGGATTGGCTACACTAGGAAGGTTTGTACCTTACCTTGTGGGAAGAAGGGGCTAAAGGCCTAGATGTTAAAAGTAGTTGGCAAGAGTTAAAATCCAATATTGAAACCTTTGAGATGATTCACCCAGGGATCCCCAAGAAAGAAATGAAAATATTCTCAGTAAGAAAAGGGGACCCATAATATACATAAACACTCAAGGTACTAGTTGATGGATAAGAGGTTTCATCATGAGATGAACTATTATGGCCATGGGCATGTAGCGGTATGACACTACCACCTATATGGTCACCAAACTAGGGTAGTGGATCTTGGTGGCATAGCTAAGAGAAAGGGGGTCTCATCATGAGCTAGAATTATCATCTCCATGAAATGTTTATGGACAATGTTGTCACCTCTGGTCATCAAGCCAGGACAGTGGCCCTCAACTATTCCCTTGAATCACAAAAGCAAAAGATAAAAAACAATAAATCTAAGAGTAAAAGGAAATGAATGGGATAGGAAACAATAACATTTATGAAAAGGTGCAACTCGCCCTCTACAAAGGCACCCATGGGTAAGATTTTACATTTCCCAGTTATCACATGCACCCTATGCCCAAACACTTACCCCATGCCACCTCATACACTTACATGATATAGACTAGTTCAACCCAGGAAACACCCCCAAAACAAGAGAGGTTATCCCAATAAGACACTCTAAAACCTTCTCCAAACCTAAATTGACAAATTGCATAACATATTTGAGAATTTGTCTGGGTTAAAGGGGGGTTTGATGCACATGTTTGGCTAATTTAATTATCAGATGTGATTTACATGTTATGATCCACGTGACTTATGAACCCCTGGAGGGAGTACTTGTTGTTACTACATGACTTTTCCCCATGGACAGGTACACATGAGGGAATGATTATCTCAAACCTTCATGGGGGCTTCCCTGGAGGGAGTACTTGTTGTTACTACATGACTTTTCCCCATGGACAGGTACACATGAGGGAATGATTATCTCAAACCTTCATGGGGGCTTAAATCCCACATATGGATGTTGTAACCCCAGCCAGGGGTAAGAAGACATTCAATATTTGCACTAGGAAGAAAGAATGACGTTGTCTTTGGAGGCACCCTAATAGACCTAGACCCAGGGAGATATTTATTTTCCACATGGACATTGTCCCTTAAAGGCCCTGGACATCACTATCATGACCGTGGACATTATCCAGAGCTAGGGTTTTCGTTTTGGAGGAATTTATGAGCCTAGTGGCACATTTAGGCTTCATATTGGGCCTCTGGAGGCGAAGTGCCCTACCTTTTAGGCTTAATGTTCCACCATAGGGCCTAAACGTCACCATAGAAGGGAATGATGTCACCCTTAGAGGTGTCTTTAGATGCTAATTAATTTTATTTATGTAAAATTTGAATTTTATTGTAAATTGGCTAGGTCAGCCTTATTTTGGCCTAAAATTAATTAAAGGTCAAAGATTTTGTATAAATAAACATAAAGTACCCATAGAAGGGAATGATGTCACCCTTAGAGGTGTCTTTAGATGCTAATTAATTTTATTTATGTAAAATTTGAATTTTATTGTAAATTGGCTAGGTCAGCCTTATTTTGGCCTAAAATTAATTAAAGGTCAAAGATTTTGTATAAATAAACATAAAGTACTTTCATTTTACACATCACATCTTCTCACACAAGAGAAGAGGTCTGAAATTTGCGCCCTAGTAAGGGATATTGTCTGAAATTGTGAGGCACACTCTTGTATAAGGCTAATTTTTGAAATTTGGATCAATCTTGGAATCTTTTATGGTGATCTTGCATGGTATTTTCATGATTATTCTTGGTGCAAGTAAGTAAAAACTGCATTTTTTTTCATCTATTGAATGGTTTGTGTATGGTTTTATTTTCTCATACAAGATTATGAAATTGCATGGTATACTTAATGCTTGAAGTGAGGAACTTAAATTGCTACTTTATTAGTTTCTATTTTCCAATATTTTCATTGAATTGATATAGTGACTAGTGAAACCCTAGAGCCCTAAATTGATAACACTGCAAGGATTTTGACCTAGTTATATTTGCTTAAGTTTTATCCCATAAAAAATCCTAAGGAGAGCAAGGTGTTAGGGCCTAGAATTTCCCACACCCTAGAATCTTGTCTCTTGAGGTCAATGCATAGGGGGACTTAAGTTACTATTTCTCCTATGCATTTTCCCTCTTAGAAATTTGTGCATTATCAAAATTGAATTGTAGCCCTTCCTAAAATTAATTAAAGGTCAAAGATTTTGTATAAATAAACATAAAGTACTTTCATTTTACACATCACAAATTCTCACACAAGAGAAGAGGTTTGAAATTTATGCCCTAGTAAGGGATATTGGTTGAAATTGTGAGGTGCACTCTTTTATAAGGCTAATTTTTGCAAGTTGGATCAATCTTGGAAGCTTTTATGCTGATCTTGCATGGTATTTTCATGATTATTCTTTATGTAAGTAAGTAAAATATGCATTTTTTGTCATCTATTCAATGGTTTTTGTATGGTTTTATTTTCTCATACAAGATTATGAAATTGCATGGTATACTTAATGCTTGAAGTGAGGAACTTAAATTGCTACTTTATTAGTTTCTATTTTCCAATATTTTCATTGAATTGATATAGTGACTAGTGAAACCCTAGAGCCCTAAATTGATAACACTGCAAGGATTTTGACCTAGTTATATTTGCTTAAGTTTTATCCCATAAAAAATCCTAAGGAGAGCAAGGTGTTAGGGCCTAGAATTTCCCACACCCTAGAATCTTGTCTCTTGAGGTCAATGCATAGGGGGACTTAAGTTACTATTTCTCCTATGCATTTTCCCTCTTAGAAATTTGTGCATTATCAAAATTGAATTGTAGCCCTTCGAAGAAGCCTTCTACTTGACTCCATAAGCCATAGAAGGCACTAGTTCTCGCCTCTCTCTTTTTTAAGGATTGATCAAACACTCAAACACTCTTCTCCTAAGATTTTACTAACTATTTATATCCCTAGCTTAGCCTAGATCACTAACTTATTTTTTGTTGTTATAAATGACTGCTACAACCATACAAATGCAACAAATTTTCTGCATAATTGACTTTGAATGCTAGCTAAATATGTCATAATTTGCTTATGAAATTTGATTATCATTCTTCCTAGTAAATTCTATCTTTTTACGGTATTTTCCAGCAGATCTAAGGAGTATTTGTTGGAACTATGTTGGCTTCCCAACTAGCACCTTGTTTTCCATTGTCATTTTAAATACAAAATCATTTCTTATACTCACTGCCTAATATGTCTATATGCGTCAGATTGACTGATTTTATTTTTTTGCAAAGGTGTGATTGTTTAATGTCAATCAATGTTGTTTGAATTTTTATCATTTTTGTGAGAATATGTTTGCGTCACTTATTGATGAAATTGAAACTTCTTTTCATGCAAATCCTTGATCGAACTCGTGTGACAATGTCCCTTTGCATGGATTAAATATTTTTGTTTGTTTTCTTTAAAATCTAAGGTCTGAATAGAAGGTCCATGAACTATGTTTTAATGGAGGGTCTATGAATGATGTTAAACAACCTAAGCAAGGATCATTTCCTAGAAACTAAGCTTGATTTTAAGAGGTATGGGTTTGATTCAAATGAATTTATGAACTTAAGTGTCGAGCGTGAGCTAAAACCTTGATTAAAACTATTGATAAATCATTGATATGAATGATAAATGGTTCATTTAAAACTTTACCACTCTAAACAATCTTGACATAACATTTTTTGACACCTCCATTGTCATATCATGAAACAATGTTTAGTGATGCCAAATTACCTTGGCCCGACCTTTCGGTTATCACATGAATAATCACTATGTGTGGTGTTAATGTCCTCGAAATTGGGTCAGTAGTTCGTGGTAGGCCGCGAGGGTTTCATGGGTTTCTTAGTTTCGAACCTATCTGTCCTCTGGTCTACATGAGGTAATGATAATTTGGAGTGGGAGATAATGGTAGAGCATCCTCAAACCTTCAAGTTTCTTCTTATCATTGGGTATGTTTATTTGGCCTCCTTCATTTTTTATGGGCTTGGTCTGTGTCGATTTTAGTGTTTCCCCTTGATGAAAATTGTTTCTTTGTCTTTTGGTTTACCCATGTTAAATCTATGGCTCTCGTAGTAAGGATAGAGATGAATGGCCTACAAACCTTGTTGTCCCATGAAAATGAAACGAGTATTCTTGCTCAGGTCGGTTGGTTAGGTTTTATCCAATCGTTTGATGGGTTTAATTTAGAAGTGGCGAAGGCATTTTCCAGGACTTTTGATGGCACCAAAGCTAAAAGCGGGGATGTTCAGTTACAGGTCATTGAGGAATTCATTGCTAAGGAAACGAGTTTTCCTCAGGAAGGTGACAAGTTGTTTAAACATATGAAGGTAACCAGTATTCCATGGCGGTCTCTGTCAGCGTCCAAGAAGTCACAATACCACATAAAGGGTATGCCTTTAGGGCCGTTTAAAACTAGCTGGCATAGTCTATTATTGATAATTAAACAATTCATTACTTGTGAAGGGCGCTATGACCTAGTTTTCTATTTTCACATATGGTTACTTATGGTGTTTCAAGGGTTTTGTTTAAACCTACCCTTCTACCTACTCAGAATCCTGCAAAAAATGTCAAAATTTTATCAGTGACCAAGTCGTAATCCTGAGACTAGCTTGTTTCATCACGACCTAATTTTCATCCTGGTCGATTTTCATTTGGTTAGCACAGGTGATGGTTGGGAAGGTTTTATGGTAATAAATGAATTTTTACCTCAACAAAATGATCCTATCATCAATTTAACATAGGCTACCGAAGATTCTTTTTCTCCCAAGGATTCACCTCATGATTTTTGAATTGAAATTCAGATTCATGATGACCCTATCATGTCACCTGATGCCCAAATAGAGGCTTTTACTATGGCTATATCGGCACCCAAAATACAAGAGTTCATGCCTAAGAAACCCTTAGAAGTTTTCCTTTGCCATTTGAGGAATTGGTCATTAAGTGTTGTTGATTAGTCACAGTCTACAAGACCAACAGTCAAGGAGAAACATAGAGAGCATGGTAAACAAACTAGGCATGCATAGGAGGTCTGTGAAGTCGAATTTAAAAACAAAAGGAACGGTTGTATCCTGTCTAAAATGATAATAAATAGGAAAAAATAGAGGAATGATCCCATTCAAATGATTATGATAGAAAATCAAAACTCTGTTGAAAATACAAGCCCAGACTCTGCAGAGGATAGTCATCCTCAATATGACTTTGTTTCTAATTTTCCCCCGTTCCTCCAAACTTGTGAGGGATTCTCAGGAATTCAGATTATTTAAAGGCTAAGTTGGTGCAAGACAACCCTTCTCATTCATACCACTAGCCATCGCTCCCAAATGTGGAACTTGTGTGTTGTTACAAATGATTAGCATGGGCCCAGAGGTATTACGCAGACGTCCCTTATTTGCAAATGCACCTTAATCAAGTTATGAGGAAGAATAGGGAACTTGAAAGAGACAATCGGGATTTGAGGTTTGAAATGGAGCAAAGTGTTCCTCAGGAAAACAAGAAACCCAAGAAATCATGAGATATTATTATTAATAATTCAACAAATGTCAATGCTATTATGGGATCAAATATGCAAGAATCTTCATTTTCCAATGTTTAATTTGGGTAAATTAATCTATGTTTTTATTTTTGTTTGATTTTTTTATTATTAAGCATTAGTTGTTACATTGTTTTTAGACTAGCTACATAATCAAAGATTTTGTAGCTTGTCTTAAATTAGTTAATATGGTTTTTAATTGAATTTTAATTTTATTTTCATGTCTCAAAAAGGAACAACAAGATGATTTGTGCGACGCATGTTTAATGAAGAATCATGAAGTACTTATGTTTTTAAAGTAGGATTTATTCCAAACAATTCAGAAGATATTTTTGAATGACTGTTATAACAAAGTTTTATAAGTTGTTGTAAACATTATTATTACAAACTCGTATTAGTATGTAGTTTTAAAAACACTCTATTTTTTAAGATTTACCCATATCCTATGGATATGAGAAGAAGATCATTTTGTTGTTTAAATGCTTTTTTAGCTTTGATATCAGGCATGGTGAAAATCTTGGGAGATGGACTCGTGAATATTTTATTGAAGGATATAGAATCGTGCTTTAACCAAGGCTTTTTCCCTGCAAGTTAAAGAGTTAAGTTCGTATTATAATATCTTGGTGTTATGATTTGTATTCTTCAAAGTAACTGATTATTAATTGATTAAAATTAGCTTTATTATGTTTTATCAATACATGGTTCATTATTATCATCTATACATTAATTCTTTCAATCTTTTAATAGTCGATGATTCCAAATTGTATAGTTTCATGTGATTGTATTATCTTGATACAAATCTTGAACTATATTGAATTTGTTCATATACTTTGAGTTTGCATAGATCAATCCATTCAATGGAAATTTATTTCTTATTGTAAATGGTCATGTATATCCTCACCTAATATTAACAACACAAAAGTTGTCCTTTATGTATTATGAATGGGATTTGAATTGTCAAAGTAAAGTGACTTTCTCTTGGAATTTCCATAGTCTTATAATTATACAACTATCTGCAATAGATTTCTCTTAACAGGCATATTGTTGGAGCAATTTGGTATGGGAAGACACAACCACGATTTCACTTTTAACACTAGCCAGTTTTAGGTTAGTAATTTTTCTTTTTTTGTTATTTGATTTGTGAATGTAGATTCACCTTTAAACTTAAATACTTTGATTATCTAAGTCAGAACATTATCATCTACAATCACTCTTTTCTTTTCTTTTCGTTTATTTTCAAAGGTAAAAGTAGATTAGTAATTAATCTTATATCTATTTACATTTTTCTTGATATTTGATTCTCTTTTATAAACTTAGTTTCCAAAAAACAATTCGCAAATCTTGCAATTTGTACATTTGTACACTTTGCATATATAGAACATAAATGTGCATAGTAAATAATTAGGTTAGTTATTTTATTTTTACAGTTTAGATTATATCCCTTTACCAACCAATGAAGCTGTAAAACCCTTCAGGGTGAGTCATACCAAACGGATTAGGTTACTTAGACAACTTCAGACCAGACTTTCCCTCACAATTGATGATGTATTCACATATGCCTATCAACAAATGGTGCTAGAAGGAGAGAATGAAATATATTAATGGCACGAGGGGGTCGAAAGACACCTCCTAATAATCACTCTCCAATTATAACTCATAGTCGCTCAAACTCCATTGTTGTACTTGATGCAACCACTATATCTGAAGCCCAACCTATTATTCATGTTGAACCTACAACACCGCTTCCTCGGGGAATTGATGTACAAGAGATTATCCAAAATTCTCGTCAATCAATAATAAGAACCCAAGACACATTGGCCAGACTTAGACAGTTTGGTGAACAATTACATCGACCTGTTTATTTTTCCAATCAGCAAGAAGATACTCCTTCCACCAGTACACCAAATTATGCACTGCGTGATATCTTGATTAATCCATCGGAAACACTCATTCTAGGTGTTGAGGGATTTGGACTTCCTCCTTCACCACCCAACCCTTCTTCACCTCCTTCAGGAGGAGAATCCTCTAACGAAGATAATTCATCTTCTGAACAATCTCAAACTTCAAATAATTCACAGACTTCAGCCCAGATGGCTAATCAAAATAATCCCGCCAAGCCTTGGCTTGAAAAATATGTTATGGTTGTAATAGGACCCCAACATCCTTTACCTAAGAATCCTGAAAAATGGTTACCTAAGTTTGATCCCAATTCTAAACAGTGAGCTAAGGATCATATAAAAAAATTTATGTTGGTTGTTAGGCTTAGAAATGTAGAACATGAAGATGTTATATGTAGGATGTTTCCTTATACCTTCGAAGGAAATTCCTCCACATGGTATAACTTCACACATCAACCTCAAAATATTGTTTCTTAGGATAGATTTGAAACCTTTTTCTTAGAAAAATATGGAGATGAAAAATATTCTGAAGTCTTAGTCATGGAGTTATCCAATATGAAGATCAATCCCAAAGAAAAAGTTAAATATTTTAACCAAAGATTTCTGACACTAAAAAACGAGATCCCTACATATTCCATGCCTGCAGAAAATCTGATTGTTTCTTATTATGCTAAATATTTACATCATACTACAACCATGTGGGTTAAAAGATCTCAAAAGAATACTCTATTAGAATCTTTTGAAGAAGCAGTTCTCATTGAAAAGGACATGCTCAACTTGAAGGATAATGCAAATAATGAAACTGAATCAACTTCTTCCAAGAAGAAGATAGAAATTATTACCAAACCACCTTCAAATAAGAAAGATTAGGAACCCATAGCTATGGAAAGTTTGCAAAAAGCCTTTCAAAATTTATCCAACCAAGTTGTAGATCTAAAAAGAGCCGCAAAGGAAGGATCTTCTAGTAAAGGAATTTATCGAGCACCTTTTAGAAGACCACTTCCAAACCCTCCCAATAGTTCAACCCCAATGGTTGAAGGTTTGAGTTTAGAAGGATTACACCATGCTATATAGGCCTTATTAGTTGGAGATGATAATACTTTTGATGTCCCAGCTGAACAACAAAATGATGGAGAAAATGAGGATGAGGGAACACCTAATGAAGAAGATTAATCCCCTCCATCTTTCGGACATTTTTCAAGCTAACTTTGAAATTACACATAATAATCAACTTCCTTATAATACTCATACTAAAAATCATCCTAAAGATCAAAATAAATATGCACCTGATGCAAGCAAAAATGAAACAAGATGAAACATAAAAAAAATTTCTTTATCTGATCTAGAATATGAACCTATTGAGGATTTTAAGAGGTTAAAATAAAATATTTCAATATCTGAGCTGCTTAAGTTCCTCTACATCCAATGGAAAATGTTACAAAGCATAGCTAAAAATAGTAACAATAAAAAAGAAAGATTATCTAGACAAAAGCACAACTGAAAATAGTGGTAACAAAAGGAAGGATGTTTTATACAAGTGTACCTAAAAACAACAATAAAAAGAAGGATGTTCCAAATAAAAGCGTAGAAAATCTAGATAAAATACCCTTAGATGCAACAGATAAAAATAAGCAACCCCCAAATCCTCCTCCCACACCATGAAAGAGGTCTAACGTGCCATTGTTTCTATTAACATTCAAAATCTTTAATAGAAATGTGCATAATTGTATGGTGGACTCTAGGGCTTCATCAAATGTGACGCCTTTGTCAGTTTGTCAAAAAATCAATGTTGAAGTTAAGCCATCTGATATGGAAATCATTTAGCTAGATAGAACTAATGTCACTGTGGTTGGGGATCTTAAAGATGTTTTGATCAGGTTATCATCCAATTTGAAAGTACATCAGGTGATCGACATAGTAATAGTAGATATTCATGAAGTGTATGGCATGTTCCTAAGTAGAGATTGGTATGAAAAAATTCATGGTTATTTTGCCACAGATTGGTCTACCTATGGTTACCTCTCAATGATCATCCAAATAAACTTAGGTTCAATAGGGAACATTATCTAAAATACACAGTTACAGATATGAATGATCCAAACGAACCTTTTGTTCAAAGTGTGAATGCATTAGAAATTCAAGGTATGAATACCTTATTTGGGAACATTGTTGCTGAAATATCTACTATTGCAAACCCTAATCACTAATCTGAAACATCAATCTGCACTCAAATAATGGCCTCTAATCATGATGTTAATATTGTAGATAGTTGTGAGAATGATGGAATTTGGTCTTTGTACTTTGATGGGTCTAAATCACATGAAGGAGCCGATGTCGGTTGTTTATTGATAGATCCAAAAGGTAATAATACATTCATTTATTGTAGATTAGAATTTGATTGCACAAATAATACAATAGAATATGAATCTCTCTTGCACAGACTCAAGAAATCCATTGACCCGAATGCCCAATGCTTAGTTGTATTCGGTGATTCAAAAATTGTGGTCAAGAAGGTAAAAAATGATATTCATTGTGTATCTGTTCATCTCAAAAACTACCAGACCGAGGTATGGAACTTGATTAATAGATTTAAATCCTTTAATATAAGTTGTATTCCTAGATATAGTAATTACGAAGTAGATTTGTTGGCAAATGTAGCATCAAAATTATTTCTTACTGAAGGTTTCTCTCCTAATTCATATTCCGTTGAATTAATATTTAGGCTATCAATTTTGGATAATATCACTAATTGACGGTTGTTTGATGATGATCAACAGATTATAATTGTTTTGCATATGGAAGAAACTTTCCAAGGTGTTGTAATCGACGAAAACACTCATGATGAAAATCTCCACAATTTAACGGTAATATCCGATCCATGATCGGATGAAAGTTCATCTGACATGGTAAATTCTATCCCTAAATTTGTCATCAGATTAGAATTTTTTTATGATTTACATGACAAATTTAAGGGAGTAGTTAATTGTAAAATGAATAGTTCCTCGCTGCAATATGAAACTATAAACTTAGGNNNAATTGTAAAATGAATAGTTCCTCGCTGCAATATGAAACTATAAACTTAGGAACACATGATCAGCCTCAGAACATTAATTTGGACAAAGGGTGTACACAACAAGAAAAATCAGCATTTATTAAACTTTTCAAAGAATTTAAAGATGTGTTCACTTGGACTTATGATGATCTAAAAAAATTTGATCCAAACATAATACAAAATGTAATCCCCATGAAGCCTCAAGCCCAATCGTTCCAACAAAAAATAAGAAAGATGCACCCAAAGTTAGAGCCCACAATAAAAAAAGAATTGAATAAGTTGTTAATAGTTAAGATCATTTTTCATGTCCGATATACCTAATGGGTATCCAATTTAGTCCCCCCGTAAGGAAAAATAATGGGGAAATATGACTTTGTGTCAATTTCCGCAACTTAAATCGAGCCTATGATAAGGATAATTACCTCGTTCCTCCCATGGAATAGATCTTACAATGGGTATCTGGTTCTGAAAGACTATCCTTATTGGATGGTTTTTCGGGATACAACCAGGTCTTGATGTCCCCATCAGATCATCTTAAAACTACATTCTGGACCCCTTGGGGCACTTATTCTTATCATAAAATGCCTTTTAGACTAACTAATGTTGGGGCCACTTTCCAAAGGGCCATGGATATTTCTTTTCATGGGCTTATAAATCAGTCGGTGGTTGTCTATTTGGAAGATGTTACCGTCTTCTCAAAGAATAAAAAAGATCACTTATGTCACCTAAGGAGTGTATTGGAAAGTTTTCTCAAGTATGGAATTTCGTTAAACCCAAAGAAATCAATCTTTGTTGTTGATGGGGCAAAGTTACTTGGTATTATAGTATCAAAAAATGGAATGATGATAGATCATGAATGAACGCAAACCATATCCAATCTTCCTCCTCTGTCATCCAAAAAAGATATGCAATATTTTCTTGGTAAAATAGATTTTGTCAGACATTTTGTGCCTAGTTTTTCCAAGATGGTTACACCCCTACAAAATATGATAAAAAAGAACGTTGTTTTTAAATGGGGATTGCAGGAAAACCAAACCTTTCATTCCATTAGACAATCTATAACAGAAGCTCCATCCTTGATGAGTCCTCATTTTTCCAAATACTTTACTCTCTACACTTCCGCATCAGATAGATCATATGTTGTGGTACTCACCCATAAAAATAATGATAATAATGAAATCCCCATCTCAATCATGAGTTATTCATTTAAAGGAGAAGAATTAAACTATCATGTAGTTGACTAGCAAGCTTTTGTTGTTTTTAAAGCTGTAAAATACTTTAGACCTTATCTTTTGAAATCTAGAACTAAAGTTATTGTCCCATACCTTGCAGTAAGAAATTTATTAGTACAAAAAGAACTTTGGGAGAAAAGGGATCACTAGATGACCTCTCTTCAAGAATATGATCTCGAGATTAAACCAACCCAAATTATTAGAGGTCAAGGTCTTTGTAAATTAGTGGTTGATTCAATTAATCATCTTGATAATGAACCTATCTTACCAGATGAAACATTGTCTCATGAAACACAAATCTATTGTACGCAAACCCTGCCAAATTCTTGGTATAATGATATTAAGTTTTAATTGATACATGGAACTACTCCACAAGATCTTGACCCCAAAAGGAGAAGAGCACTAAGACTCAAATCTACACCTTTTCAATTAATTAATGATGTTCTTTTCAGAAAGAATTTTGATGGTTTATTGTTATGCTAACTATAACAAAAAGATTATGAAAAGGTATTGACTGAATTGCATTCTAGTAATGCAAGAGGTCACTTTGGTGGAAAAAAAACCGCTCAAAATTTCCTTAAAGTTGGGTACTATTGGCCCACATTGTTTAAATATGCCCATTCCATAGCCCACAAGTGCACAATATGTCAAAAGGATGCAGGACGAGTAAAGAAAGTCTCTTTCCCTTTGCAACATGTTACAATCGATGCATCATTCTGGCAATGGGGCCTAGATATCATAAGGTTGATCAACCCAACCTCCTCTCATCATCATAAGTACATTCTCAAAACAACAGACTACTTTACCAGGTGGTCTGAATCCATTCCTCTGAGAGTGCTCAACACTAATCAGGTGATTTCATTCCTAGAAACTCATATCATTATGCGTTTTGGGAAACCAGAATGTCTGGTTTTCAACAATGCTTCTTATTTTTCCTCATTGGACATGAATGTTTATGCTTTAGAAAAAGTAATCAACTTAAAATATTATGCCAACTATTAACCCCAAGGAAATGGCTTGGTTGAATCAATGAATACACATTTAATAAAAATCCTAAAAAGAGCAGTGTCGAACAATCATAAAAATTGGCACACAACCTTGTTTAATGCACTATGGGCTGACAGGGTCACCCCTAAAGAAGCCATTAGTAACTCTTCTTTCTTCCTTGTATATGGAAGGGAAGTTATCCTTCCTCCCAATGTCTTGTTACCATCACTTCATCTATCCCAAAAGGTTCAAGAGGAAGAATTCCCCTCCTTAGAAAACCGAATTAACACTTTACTTAAACTTGAAGAAATCAGAACACAAGATACACATAAATTAGATCAGCATCAATAAATTGTTAAACACTATTTTGATGAGAGTTCATCTTTTGATAGAAAATTCAATGTAGGAGATCTGGTTCTTAGGTGGGATAAGGCACATGAGGATAAAGGGGAACACACCAAGTTTCAAAATCTGTGGCTGGGACCGTTTATTGTTAAAGAAAAAATTAGTCCTAGTTCATTTTGTCTCCAAACTCTGGAAGGACAGCTAGATACTTTTCCAGTAAATGGTGAGGCCCTCAAAAAGTACTTTTCGCGATCTACTGGTAAAAAGTTAGTTTGTAAATATCTAGTTTGTGGTGTGTTTTTTTCCTTTTTCTTTGAGTGAATTTTTTTTTTCCCTATATTTTTTTATGTTTTATTCTATTGTTCAAAACCGATCATCATGAAGGAATCTGGTTTTAAAATATTTCACTATCTATTGATTTCCAAGCCACTAGCGAGAGTTCAAATCTGGTATTGAAATAAGAAAATATACTTTAGCCCTGATGGTTAAATTTTAAATCTGGTTGCTTCCATTTTTGTTTCCCTTTTCCTGGTAAAGGATTGTTTCAGAAAATTGGTCTAACCCTAGACAATCATGTAGATCTTAAGGCTTCTTACGTCATCTCGCATTCTTAAGGAACTTTCTGTATCTTATTCCTCATCTTTTAGACAATATCTTGTTGGGATATTATTTTCAAATAGCATGATTGGATCACCTGTGTTTTCAAAATAAAATTGTACAAGTTTCTAGCTGAGGGTTGGAAGGTCTCATCATGAGCCGGTCCATTATGACCATGGAGAA
>CBVK0100547993.1:0-18154 GCA_900067695.1 Picea abies
CCATGGTCTACCCAGCAATAGATGACAAACATCCATTGGAATGACATCACATAATATTTCATCTTTATATCCTCCTATTTTAAATTCAACTAAACTCTATTTAGTGATATTTACCTGATTTCCTTTTTGTAGCCACGAAATTTTATATGGGATTGGATCTACAATAGTCTCCAGCGCTAGCTTTTCTACCATCTCAGTAGATACAAGATTGTCTGTACTACCACTATCTACTATGACCTTGCATACCCTGTCTTTGGTCTTGCAAGCAGTCCTAAACAGACTGTTTCTTTGGGTTGGGTTCTCTGCCTCCTTCTCTGGTTTCAAGAGAACTTTCCTCATCATCAAAGATCTTCTGCCCTTAGCATCTTCTACCTCAACATTTCATCCTTGATCTTCAGCAATGTGAGTTTCACCATCATATTTCTTCCTATCTGGACACTCATAGGATTTATGTTCAATTTTTCCACAGACAAAGCATTTTACTTCACCTCCTCTACCTCTTCCTCTTCCTCTGGTTCGAGGAAAAGTGTTTCTATCAGCATATTGCCTTCCATGTGAGCTTCCTCCCCTCTTAGTTTGAGTTTGAGGTTTCTTCCCCTCTTCTTTAGGTTTCTGAGTCCTGTCTTAGGCGATTATTTTGCCTCTAGCTTGACTTCTACCTCGACCTCTTTGACCTTGTTTCCGGCTCAGCTTCTCTTTAGATTTTAGAGCTATCTGATGAGCATATTCCACATTTTGGATGGTCATCATGCTCATCTCATCTTGAATGTCATATCATATACCATTCATGTACCAGGAAACTTTTTCATCATCGCTTTCCCGACGACCTGCTCTAATGTTTATTCTGTAGAACTCTTCAGTGTATTCTCTCACTAACATCAGCTTCTGTCTCAAATTTTGCATCCTCCAAAACAGAGCGATTTGATAATCCCTGGATATGAATTTGGATTTCATCTTTTCAACCATTCTATCCCAACTTTTGGTTTTCTACTTTCCCTTGCACCATCTATCAGCCTGTAGTTCATCCCACCATAGTGACGCATGCCCTTTAAGTCTAGTAATGGCATGTTTGACTTTCTTGTCTTCCTCTAGTAATGGCATGTTTGACTTTCTTGTCTTCCTCAACATCCTCATAGTCGAAGTATTTTTCTAGAGCTCTAATCCAATCTAGAATCTCTTCAACATCCAAGTGTCCCTCATACATGGGAATGCCCATTTTTTCTCTGGCACCTATCCTTGCAACAACCGTGAATAAGCATTCATCTACAGCATCTTCGACTGCAACTTCTTCTCCTTCGTTTCCAGCTTCATTTTCACTTTCATCTTCACTGATATCCCCAGCATCAACTGTGTGCCTCTGTGCTGTCTCCATAGCATCAAGCCTAGCACGTAACTCACACATTTCTCTTTCCACTACTGGATCAAGCATTGGCCTATCTCTTCTTCTCGGTGGCATGGCTTAGAAATTTTCTCTCTTCTCTCTACTATAGAAAGAAAAGAATTTGTTATGTTCTTTGATACCACACTGGTGCGTATTAGACTACTTCTTTTTCCTCTAGTTCCTTCTACCTAAAATATAAAGACAAAATCACACTCTGATACCACACTAGTGCCGACCCCCTTGCCCTTGTGCCAAAATACACATAGGATCATTCTAAATTCTCCTTGAGCCAAAGAGGCTCTCTCAGTTCCCTATTGCAATCTCACAAATCCAATCCATGGGTACTTTGGAAACCCCACTTATGTGCACAAACACTAGGCGCGAGCTTCACTTCCTCCAGCAGCAACAATCATCCTTAACGCAAGAGTCCTTCGTGACTCACGATCTCGCGAGTTCGTGGGTCGAAGACCCTCGAATCTTCTTTCGCAAACCACCGATAACCGAGATGATGATACGGGTATGACTCCTTCTTCGTTAGTGCCTCTTCAAACGACCACTGGCTAGGGCTAACTTCAGCACCCCTCGCAACTCGCAACTTCGCGAGTTGGAGTGTTGATTCCTCCTACTCCTCCTTTGAGAATCCATGACTCGTGGTAAGTCAACGATGGGTTGACCCTTTCCAAATGACATGTGTCCACCACCTGTCACCACTTCCACACCACCGATAACCGAGATGATGATACGGGTATGACTCCTTCTTCGTTAGTGCCTCTTCAAACGACCACTGGCTAGGGCTAACTTCAGCACCCCTCGCAACTCGCAACTTCGCGAGTTGGAGTGTTGATTCCTCCTACTCCTCCTTTGAGAATCCATGACTCGTGGTAAGTCAACGATGGGTTGACCCTTTCCAAATGACATGTGTCCACCACCTGTCACCACTTCCACTTTTCTCCAGCCGTTTTATTGTCATGCCACTTGTCAGCAACACGGTCCCCACCTACGAATATGCCATGTGTTTTCACAAGCCTTGGACACTCGCACTTCATGAATTCTATAGTAAAAAAGAAACTCTTTCAAGTTCTGAACCCCCGATAGGCGATAACCACAAAAGTTTTGATCCAACGATTCTCCTGTGGCCTAGATCTAATGGTTTGGATCTCCTCCTCTGCTCCTCGCAACTCGGGACATCGTGAAACCAAAGTATTTGGTCCGACCCTCCAAACTCATGAATCCCCTAATTCACAATATGATCCAACAGATTATGCCAAAACACAATCAACAGTTTACGTTGCTCCTGGATCCTAAGGTGATGGGTTTCACTGGACGTTAACCACCTTACAACTTCTCTGGATCCTATGGTCCTCGCAACTTCACAAGTTCTCCATAGAGAATTATGACCGCTCGATTCACTCTTGTCAAGGATGTTTAGCCAAAATGGCTCAACGTTCTTCCACCGGAACTTAACCTCTATAAAATGGCTTCAATTTCCATCTCCCTTTGAAGTGTTCCAAAGTGCTATCCCTCCTGAGATTTTACTGGCAAACTCAAGTCTTCAAAAATATCCCTTCTCACACTCCTTACAACAAAATTCCAAATAACTTCTAGTTATTTGAGTCTTCGACCCTGTGTACTCTTTGCAACAGTGGTCCTCCAACCTTCCCCTAGTTGATAAATTCTAAGGTCTCAACCAACCTACACACACCTTACACAACTATGTGCTTCACATGCACTTCAACTGAAATGAGAACAACTGTATCTCTCTTGAGCTTTTTGAGATAAAACTTAGACCCTCGTCAATGCACACCTTGCGGACGTCCACTGCACTCCTTGCAGGAATTCTCAGAGAGAGAAACAATTGAAACTCATTCTATCCCTCTTGCCGCTTCATACACTCAACATGAAATCATGGATCCCACACAACATTGAATCAGATGCATAACATAGAAATAAAACAACTGTAAACATACTATTTAACAAAGGTAAACAGTAAACATCATAACACCATGAAAGTTGAGTCAAAGCTTCATATATTAACTCAAATTATTTTGTACATGAGTTCTTCTCTACAACTCTCAGCTATAGCTCTCCAACTAATGAATTCTGAATGGGTTCTTGTTACAATGATACAAGGGTGAGGGTGTCTATATTTGTTTTTCTTCCTATATTCTAAAACTGTCTAATCTAACATTCATATCTACCTACTTTACATTAAACAAACTTAAATACCTATTACATATGATAGATGAGAGTAATCTCTCCATATCTATTCCTATATCCAAGACATAAATGCAAGTACACTCCTCCTACATATTACATTAATGCTTTAGATTTTAAAATTCAAAACGTTTTCATAAAACAGGCTCCTTTTTCCCATCCGCGCATTCAACTGTTCCTTTGTCTAGGTGTGTTATTTGGTTTTCTTCGATGCTCCTGCATCACTTTTCATGTAACATTTAAAGTGTGCATTATGGTAAGAGCATAACTATTGAATTAGATATGTATATTTCCCTTTTGAGTAACGTTGAAAACTATGGAGAAAACATAAACTAGCATAAATATTGAATTTATGAAATACGCTACCTTTCTCGACTATAAACATAGGTAATATATATATATATATATATACACACCTATATAGGATTGTGGTAAGGAGGATATGTCTATCGACATTTACAACGAGTATTGATATATGGGTTTTAAAATTGAAGAAAGAATGCATTTGTAAGGGAATGTTTTGTGATAAGTTAGTAGTACTCCTTCATTGGATATGAAGTGGAGGGTAGTAAGATTCGATTAAAATTAGAATCCATGTTATGTTATATTTCCTATAGACTTGTGGAATTTATCAAATCTTAGTTCTCTCAAGGATAGATAAATCTCTAGTCTATTGAGATGACTATTGTGACATGTACCGAATTAATTTAATAAGTATGACTTTGTGAGAAGGTTATCAACTTGTTATTAGTGATTGCAGGTTTAAAACGATTAAATATATCAAAGTAAAGAAGTATTAATGCACCTATAAAAAAATAAATTATTTGGTAAATCTAGGGTACATTACATTTGGTATCAGAGAAAAGGCTACAATAGTTGGACCTTAAACAGGGCCAATTTTTTTGTTTAGTACATACTTTTCTCTTTAATGAAAACTAAAAAAAACGCTTATTGTTACAAATAGAAAATTTGTATTTGTGTTGTGATAATGGCAACACATAATGAAGAGGAGATCAAACTTGAAGAAAATCTCGAGCAAGGACCCCCTAAAGAACCTAGACAAAACAGTGAAGGAAGTTCAACTACCCAGGTTCTGGAAACAATGAGGAACCTTATCGTAGAACTGCAAGTTTTCAAGGAACATAATGAGAAACAGAAAAAGGCACATGAACTCCAGCATGAAATAAATGAAGTACTTCTACATAGCATTGTAACAAAGAAGATCCCAAAATACAATTACAAGGAAGAAGAGGTCAACAAAAGAGCTTCCAAAAATTCTGGTCCTAAAGAAGA
Source organism: Picea abies (assembly GCA_900067695.1). Classification (NCBI taxonomy): domain Eukaryota; kingdom Viridiplantae; phylum Streptophyta; class Pinopsida; order Pinales; family Pinaceae; genus Picea; species Picea abies. The sequence goes on from CBVK0100547993.1 coordinate 4,889, forward strand.
AAATGAGAACAACTCTTCTGAAGCCACACCATCAGTAGAAGATAAAACAACCACAATAAGAAAGAGGAAATAGGTGGACCACATGGAGGGAGAGTTTAAGAAAATCAAACCATCCACCTTTGACATGGAATACAGGATAGGGGAGGAGACTGAAGCATGGTTACTAGACATAAAAAAAGTATTTCCAGATTTACAATTATTCCAACAACATGAAGGTCAGAATGATCATCTATAACCTGAAAGGAAAAACAAGTATATGGTGGCAAGAACTGAAGTTGGCCAAGCGCCCAAAAGAAAAACAAATGGAATTGTTGGATTTCAATAAATCCTTTAAGAAATAGTAATTGTCCGAAAGTTATTGTGAGAGAAAGACCGAAGACTTTTATGAGCTAAGATTTAGTCAAATGACTGTGGACAACCTGATAAACAAATTCTTGGAATTATTAATGTTTGTACCTTATATCCAGAAAGACAAAGTAAAAATCCAGTGGTTCCTAAGTTTCTTACCATAGACCTATATGGAAAAAATTGAGTTCGACAACACCAAGACCTTAAGAGAAGTTTTTAGAAAGGATAGAATGTGTTACGATCAATACAAACAATAGTCTGAACTTCCCAGTGGAAGAAGGGATATCAACCAACCCCTTTCTTGAATGCAACAAAGAATTTCCCAAGGAAATATTTTAATTCCAATAAAAAAAATACCCAAGGGGGAGGTAGACCAGTTCATCTTGGAACCAAGAATTTTGGGGACAGCCTCAGAGAACTGTTAAAATCATGGGAATGTGGAGAACGTCACTTGAGGAATTCTCTGCATTTAACTTCTACAGCAATGACCACAATTCACAACCTGTAGGAGGTCTCTACAATGGTATAAGCGGGTATAAGCTTACACAAAATCAATGCAGCTGTGTGTTGACGATTGAAAATGTCAACGTAATTTTGCTCGCAAAGTGTTGCTAAGCCTATCATTATATAAGAATAAATAATGCTAGTAGGTGGGATCCCCTTGAACTTTTGAATATTAGGTCTGCTCATTTTCAATGTTATGATGATGCACTACAAAGTTACATGATTGGTGAGAATATGGTTGTTGTTGATATCAGTTAAGTTTTGAGATATTTTTTCTTCATGATACTACAACATGCTATTCATTTATGGTATTTGTTCTTCTTGCCAGTACAACAAAAATTTCAATGAAAATTACAGAAAGGCATTTTGACGAAAAGTAAATACTATATGTAATGCAAAAAAAAAGGAGACCTAGCTCTATCATACTCTATGCATGAAAATACTTGTTGATAGTGGTTAATTCCTAGCTAACAAAGAAATGGCTATGAAGTATTGTTAAATTACATTTTATGTGCATATGGTGGAAATTTTAGTGGAGCATTTTGGCTGGGAGATAATACAATGGTTATGCATTGGTTGATACAATCAGTAGCTGATATGCATGTGTCACGAACCTTGGTGGCTCATGGAAATAGTGGCTTGCATTTTTTTTATGGTGATTACATTGTTAGTGATGATTCTATTGTATAGTTGTCAAGAATTTTATTTGAGATATGGCATGGGTGACGCATTTGGCAAGGTAATGATGCCGATGGTTTAATTGTGGAACCTTGATTATGTTATGGTTTAAATATGTTGATATTCTCAAGACATTGGTTGATTGATGGTGTTAATGGGGGCTTGTTGGCATGTATTATGGATTAAATATCATGTGGGTGGAGGCGACATGCATTTACTGCATATCACCTTTACCCTTCCCGTTGGCCGCCACCCTCATCAGACTATTGTTTGATATAGTTGTTGTGTTCTCTCTTTAGATTTTCAACATGGTGAAACTACTTAGCCTCTCCTCGTCTCTTTTGGCCATTCTTGACTTCACTCTAGTTATGAAATGTTTTTGACTTAGTTGTATGGGTTTGTGTTGTCTTGAGTGTTGAAACTGTGTGGTTCCGACCTTGAATGGAAATCGATGGTTCTCCATATAACTGTTGTGACTTCATGATCTTCCTGGGAAATAGTTTTCTTACCACTGCATTTGTTAAAGGATTTTTTTTTAAATTTGGATGGGTGATTGTTTTCACGGTTCCTGGATTTAACTAGAACCTTGTCGAACTCTGTCAAGGAGATGTCTCCCATCCACAAGCATCATAACCCCTTGCATGTACACCTTCGGCCTTGAAGTCTCACAGAAGTTATTTATGTTCCTCTAGTGAAGGCTACTGTGAAAACCCTTAACCATCGAGGTTGGGGTTGCATAGGGAAATTGTTGAGCCTGTCAAGTGGACTACGGTTACTGTGGTCTATTACCTTGAATATGGGCTCACCCATGGGTTGTATAGCCATCATGTTGGTTTATTTTCTCGTCACCACCTCTATGATAATGGCATGAGCCCCACATTCCCAATTGCACTTCTAAGGGTCACAGTCGCCTGCATGTTGTCAAAGAATTGTTTCTTTTGTTATGAAAGGGCCTCTGCCATTTTTGTTTTGGTTTGTGGGTACACATTGTTATCATGCTTGTTTGGTTTATTTCTTCCCTCACCATAGTGCCTAATTGTTGGTTATTATACAACTGTTAGAGTGGTGCTTATGATGTTCAGATGATCGTTGGAATTAGTCACAGGGGTTTGGTGTTGTCCACATATGTCTCGTCCTATAGTTGAGGTTTTTAGAATTAGAAATGTTTGTTGCATATTTTGGTAGAATACACTTGAATTTGAGCGGCCTGGTCACTCACAGGCGACTTCATAAATGGACCAGGATGAAGTATTTTGAATTAAATCGTGGTTATATATTGTTGTGTGGTTATGGTGTAATCCTCTAAGTTGTGCACCATGTATAATATGGATGGCTTGTTTTGTATGTTAGTGATACACCCAAATTCTAAGTGTGTTTGTCTTTTTGCAATTGATCACTGTTGATAACAGTTATGTGGGATGTTTGGCTCATTTTTTAAGTCGCACTGAGATATTTATTACACAGTGACATGGTTACAGGGCTTCGCAAATTGGCTTCTGCATATCTTGTGTCTAAATATTGACTGTTGGTTATAGTCAATTTCCTTTCAGGCATGATATGTGAGGTCTTGATCATTTTGATTTTTCTATTGCTTATATATGTATGGTAACAAATATCATTACAACATCTCGATTGGATCTATTAACAAAAGTAGAGTCTTCATTATTATTTTTCGGAAACACTACTTTCAAATACAAATGTGGATTAGGGAAGTGTATGGAAATGGTGGATATTAATGGACAGTGAAATTAAACAAATACAAAAGAATTATTACTTACTCATATGATTGTCGGTTGATGCATATTTTCCTTACTGCTAATATGTTATGGATTGCTTGATTAATATCATGAACAATAAATGGTATTTTTCCCCCTCATTCTCTAATTTTTCGCTAATTATAAACCCCTCACATATCCCATATCCATTTTGTTCATCCCCTGTTTTGATATTGATCATGACTAAGGAAGATTTTGTGTTAGATTGGATAAAAGTGGTAGAATTATGTGTGGATTGCAGTGAAGTTTGTTGGTTTGTTTGTAGTTGATTGTTTTTATCATTGAGCAGTGACCATATCTCTTCCTTTTCATTATATTTTTTTTTGGCTAATTACAAACCCCTCATGTATCACTAAACATTTTTCCACCCCCCTGCTCATTGATTAACACTAGAATAATTTGTATGGATTGGATTTCATAAGCCTGATACATTCTGAGCCAAATCTATTTCATATTTTTAAGGAGTTATCATGCATGGTTATTTAAAAGACTATTTTCTAATTGTTAACATATGCACGATGAGTATTTTTAGTTGGGGAAGCCATGGTCGAGGAAACAGAGGTAGAGGTAACTCGAACCGAGGCCCAAGGAGGCTTAGGTTCTCAATACATTTTGATGTTGATTCTGAAGAGTTGGTCCAATTGTTCCCTCATGATTAGTGAGATAAATCCTAAAGGATATGCTCATCTCAAGGCAATTTCAGGGAAATTAAGAGGTGACAACAACAACCAAGGAAGGGTCACTTCACAGACTGGAAAAAATGGGTTTTAATTTTTATGTCATTTATTGTTTTATGACAGTGGTCTCCATGGAGTTTGGACAACATGCTTTATTTTGGACAGCATGTTTTATATTGGACAATAGGTGTTATTTTGGATATATGAGTATTAGTTTGAATTATTTTCAAGTTTTATGAGATAAAATTTCCAAAGGAAAATATATTTTGAAGGGAGACACAAGGGGTGTGTTTGCATAACAAATGGATTAGGCTATGATGTGATGATAATGGATTATGTTATGATGTGATGATTTTTATTCACTAAAGGAGTCACAAGGGGGTCCCACCTATTGGCTATTATTTAATTGTGACCCTATTATGATTATTACCCCCCCCCCCCCCTTAACTAAAGTTAGTCAAGGCTTTATGTTAGCTTAACTAATAAGTTAGTTCAACTACTCTAACTAATTATAAATTGTTAAAAGATGAACTAAGGGGATGAACAAAGGGGGATAGAAGCACAAAGCATGCTAAGGTTTCCTCTTTGAGTTATTTTGAGATAGTTCAGTTTTCATTCATTCATATATTCACCATAACCTAATTCTCTTGTGTGATAGTAGGTTCTTATTGTAGACAACAACTTTGAGGGTTGAATCAAATCATTCAGGCACTTGTTCTTTAGAGGTGTTTATCTATCTTTGATAGTCTGTATAGACTTGTCTGTTTGTGAATTAAATTTCTTGACTAATAAAGGTTATTGTGCAGATTCGAGTGGGGGGAAATATGAGCCAAGCTGATCCATCTTTTAGAGTTCAGTTTTCAGAGGTCCTTTTGTATGTCCCATCAGGGATTTCTAAGTTTGACTTTGGTCCAAGGATTTTGTGTGAAGTTTTGTAAAGACAATGACTCTTTGGTGAATTGGAATGAAATAAGGGATTTCTTTATTTCTCATATACATTGATTTTGATCTTGGTGTCTTTCCTTCTATTCTTACATTTATTTCAGCAACTAATATTTTCAAAAAAAATCATAAAAAGTAAATTTCCAGCAAGCTTTTTGTTGATAAAAGACTAGCTTAAGAACTCGTAATTAATACTTGTGAGTTAGGATATATGTTTTTGTTGGCTATAAACATAGGGTGATATTCCCTTCTACTTTGATTTAGCCAAGTAAATTCTGAAAATGCTTGATTACGATCAATTCATATCGTATCCTCAACATTTATTTGGCAACCATACTGGGGAGATCTTCGATATATCTCCAGTTAATTTTCATAGTCGGTCTTCATCGATACATATTTCTTTTCTTTTTTGATTCTTTGATTGTTTTTTCTATTCATGATTGTTCTTGTTGCAAGACAACCCAATCTTCAGCCTTGTCTCCAAGACCAGACCAACATTGCTTTGAACCTGTTTCATACTATTTTAAACACTACTAGGACCCGTGTTGAGATTAATCATTCTTGGGAAGCAATTGAAAGAGATATTAGTGTCCAAGAACAATTGGAAGCTAGACGTAGGCAGCCCAGAAATCAACAATAACCTCTTGTTTCTTCAGTTTTGGCCTTTCTTTCATGACCTTAGATTCTCGTGCTTCTAGAAGAAGAAGAGGCTTGTCACCTGAAATCAATCCTATTGCTGAAATAGGAAGGAGAAATGTTGTGTTATTTGGCCAAAAAAGTGCTCTAAAGAGACCTTTATCTAATTCATCCAGATCGTCTTTCTTTCCCTCACCTCTCATCCATAGAATGACATCTAGTGGTGGCTCTAGTGCCATTGGGAGTGCTCCATCTTCCCAATCTCCATCGTCATCGGTGATTGGTAACTTGTGAAGCCACCATATCTCGATCTAATCTACTACAAACCCCACCAAATTCATTAAAAAGTATGGAATTTTTCAGTTCGAAGAAGATGCCATGACCAAACCATGGCATGTGTCTTCTCCTCTTAACCTAGCACATACTAGTTTCCCACTTCCAAAGTTTAAAGAGCATTTTCTTAAGTTTTCAAGAAATAACACTCTCAATACTAATGAAAACCTAGTGGCATTTTCGAATTCTTTTCATAACATAGGGGCTAATGACAATGCCACTTCCATGCACCTGTTTCTCAATTCCTTGGAAGGAAAGGCTGCGACTAATTTATTTGATCTTCCTCCTAAGATATTGTCTACTTGGGAGGAGCTGATTTATTGGTTCCGATCCACTTACGGGAAATCCAAAAGTCCTGTTGAGAAGTTAAGGGAGTACAACAACATTTCTTACAAATATGGTGAGACCATCAGGTCCTTCAACTTGTGTTTTACCAAGTTGTATAATCAAATTCCCGAACTTATTTTCCCCCAGAACCAAGCCTCCTTCATGAATTACTACAATGCATTACCTTCTCCTTACCATCACAGGATTGAAGAAAAGGCCATTGATAATTTCGGTTCCGATCTGCACACTTGTTCAGAGTATGAGGAATAGATTGAATGAATTGGTCTACCCCAGGGACAATCAGTTAGACAGATAGATATGTCCTCTCTCTTACAAGTGGTCCAAGATATGAACAACCGTATGATAGATTTTGAGCAGAAAGGAACCGTCAACCCACTCACCCCTGGACCTTCATCCTCTTCTGCTCCTCCTTTTAGAGGTCCAGTTGAAAATAATTTCTATCTGAAGGTTATCTTACCTCAGAGTTCATGTAACTTTTGTGAGGAACACAAAAAAGAAACCACATGTGAGGTAAGGAAGAGTGCCAGAGACAAGATATTTGGTAAACGACCAGAAGTCACTATCGTTGTCCTAGATTTTGCTGAGCCATAATATTTCATGGTCATCAATACTAAGAACAAAGCCTATGCCCCAAAATAAAAATTTGACCCTCTTTGCAATTCTTCTAACCCGAGTTCATATTCAACAACTGCTACACCCGAGGTTCCCAAAGTTCCTTAGAGTCAATGAATCACTCCTCCTCCCCCCTCTTCCAAATACAATATCTTGAATCAATTTGCCAACATCAAGGCAGATGCAACCCTCCTAGAAATGGTTGTCGTCCCTAAACAACAGATGCATCTAAAACAATTCATGAAAGGAAAGGCTTTCATTGTAGCCAATATTTATAAAGAGGTAAGTGAATAGGATTCTTCTGTAAATAAAGTCAGTGTACATAACTTCAAATACCCTGTAAATAATCCCCCTTTTTATATTTCTATAAATATCATGGATAAAATCACCCACCATTGCCTCATTGATGGTGGTGTAGGCCCAAGTGTCATGTTGAATATTATTATGGAGGAGCTAGGCTTATATTGTACAAATGAAAACTCCAGAAGTGTGCTTTCCTATAATAGTCTACAAAAAATGACCATAGGCGAGATTAAGGATGTAACCTTGGTTTTATGTGCTCATCCTGAGATAAGGACAACCCTCATCATTTAGGTGATTGATATGCCTATAAGAAATTACTCAATTATATTAAGAAGAGATTGGAAAGCCCTAACAGGTGGATAAATCTCACCCTACAAGACACATTTATCTATTCCCTGGAATGGGAAGAATATCATATTCCTTAGAAAAGGAAGAATTTCACCATACATAGAGAGTGTTCCGCAATCTAGTGTAAACTATATCGAAGAAGACCTAGGAGTGTATTCCATATTTGCTAAAGAAGATAATATTCCTCTAGAAAGAATTGATTTAGAGGATGAATTGTGGCATATGAACTTCGATGGTTCACACTCAGATGAGGTTAATGGGGTTGGTATTATCTTGGCTTCCCATGCAGGAAAGATTCATAATCTATCATACAGATTGGTGTTTTCTTTCTCAAACAATGTCATTGAGTTCAAAGATTTGTTGTTAGGCATCGAGAACGCCCTTAATCTTGGTTTTGGTCACCTTTTTGTGTTCAAAAATTATGATCTTGTTGTGAACCTGGTACGTAAGACATGCTCTCCTAGAAACAAGTTGATGGAACAATATTCCCCAACTTTTTTGGCACTTGTCTCGAATATCCTATATTTTAACATCACTCATGTTAGGAAGGAGTTGAATTCTATAGCTAATCAACTAGCTGTCTTCATAGCTTCTCCTACTCTGTAGCTCTTCCCTCACTGGCCTAATTTTGATTTCCAACCTCTACATTGTTCATACATTTCTAAGAATGAAAATTTTTGGAAGGCCATCCCTAACAATGAAAGAAATTATGTTGTCATTCAAAATAAACCTCTGAAGCATGAGGAGATTATATCTGTAGAAAATAAGGAAATTCATGAAGGCTTGACTCCTCTCGAGGGTTCATTTTCCTTAAATAATGGAGGAAATAAATAAAAGGAAGAGGAGTCACAACTGAAGGTGGTTGAAGCCATCTCCATGAATGTTAGGGCACTTGGATATTCATCAAACGTTAAAATAAATATCCAAGGTTCTGATACAGAAGAAATAAAATCTACTAAATTACTTAGTGGATCTCAAAAGGTTTTTTCTTGGTTTAAAGTGGCTCTTCAAGGTTTTGATCTAGGTCTTGTTTAGCATATTATTAAAACAACCAAGCAGAAACAAAGACTTGTGAACTCCGCGTTGGAAGCAACCTTTCCAGGGGTGTTGAGGAATTCCTTAAGAACTGAAATGTTATCTTTTACCCACCCTGAAGGGATTTCCAATTGGGAACCTGCTTCGAAGACCCCTAATAATTTCAGAACCTACGTTAGTCTTTGAACTTTCAGAAAGCAATTATAAGAAATCCTTTCCCTCCTTTCAATATGAGAATTTTTTTGCAATAGGTTGTAGAGTTACACTTGGAGCCCTTACTTGACAGTTTGTTTTGTTACAATAAAATCAATGTAGAAGGGAAAAATTATCACAACACCATCTCCACCACTAATCATGATACTATGTCTTACGATTGCCTACCCTCTGGCTTATTTGATACTAGTATCACCTGGAGGAGGCCTATACACACAAATTTTGATGAGTCGGTCAGTCTCCATGCTTATCTTGATGATCCAATCGTATCTGTTAAGGGGCTGATAGCTACATCAAAATTTCAAGTGTTAGGTCATTTCTGGATTACTTTTGTCTTGGATACTAACTTAGAAAATTTAGAGGAATTATAGAGACAATGGTTTTCCCACACCATTAGCATTGCTCAGTTGAAATATTGCGAGGGGCCAACATGAACGATATTTTTCTAATGCAATTCTTCTTTATACTAGTAGTTTAGTTCTCCTTCCAAATTTTGTGATTCTTTTCTTCTTTACAACACTTTGATTTCTACTTTTTGTGATGAATTTTATTATTTTCTTCTGAATGGTTTTGTTTTTACTACTGCTATTTTAATTTCTGCATTATTTCTTTTGTTGCAATTTTTGTCTTTATCATCTTTTAGTATTCAGTCAGGTTATATTGTCAGATCAATTCTGCCACAATGACACTCCTGCAAATCATTGTTAGTCAATAGCAATCAATCTTGCACAACTGTTGTGATCTCTCCGCTAAAGGGCCCTGAATTTGTTACATATTTTGGCCGCTATCTTACGAGGAATTGGTTGTTTCCCGCTTCTACTTGCCATTTCTTCATCCATCAAGATCTTAAGAGAAAAAATATAATCTTCCTCTTTCAAGTAAAGAGCTTATGATTATGCATACAGTGGTAAAAACCGTCATACTTAACACTTTTCCTGAGTTATTCCCAAATTCTTAGTCATCTTTCCATTAAATCTGCTCACTTTCCCCTCCTTCATAATCATTCGAGTCACGTCTTCTTGAGATTACTATTCTTGGTCTACGAAACCATGAGTTCTAAGTTCTACTCTATTAAAAACAAATTTCCCTATGGAGTTGCCAGTTTGTTTACGATTGAAAACGTCAAAATAATTTCACCCGCAATGTGTTGCTAATCTTATTATTATATAAGACTAAATAATGCTAATAGGTGGGACCCCCTTGAATTTTTTAAGATTAGGTCTGCTCATTTTCAATGTTACGATGATGTGCTACAAAGTTACATAATTGATGAGAATATGGTTATCGTTGATATTAGTTAAGTTTTGAGATATTGTTCCTTCATGATATTATAACCTGTTATTCATTTATGGTATTTGTTCTTCTTGCCTGTACAACAAAAATGTTAGTGAAAATTCTAGAAAGGCATTTTGAGGAAAATTAAATACTATATCTAATGAAAAAAAGAGACTTAGCTCTATGATAATATATGCATGAAAATACTTATTGATAGTGGTTAAGTCCTAGCTAACAAAGAAATGGCTATGAAGTAATGTTAAGTTATATTTTATATGCATATGGTGGAAATTTTAGTGGTGCATTTTGGCAAGGATATAATACAATGGTTATGCATTGGTTGATACAATCAGTAGATGATATGCATGTGTCATGAACATTGGTCGCTCATCGAAGTAGTGGCTTTCATTTTTTTTATGGTGATTACGTTGTTAGTGATGATTCTATTATATAGTTGTCAAGCGATTTATTTCAGTTATGGCATGGGTGACGCATTTGGCAAGGTAATGCTGTCCATGGTTGAATTGTGGAACTTTGATTATGTTATTGTTTAAATATGTTGATACTCTCGAGACATTGGTTGATTAATGGTGTTAATGGAGGCTCGTTGGCATGTACTATGGAGTAATTGTGATGTGGATTGAGGCGACGTTCTTTTATTGCACATCATCTTTACCCTTCCCATTGGCCACCATCCTCATCAGACTATTGTTTGATCTAGTTGTTATGTTCGCACTCCATATTTTCAGCAGGTTGAAACTGCTCGACAGCTCCTCATATTAAGATTTTTGATTGACAAATATGTCTCTTTTGTCCATTCTTGACTTCACTCTAGTTATGAATTTATTTTGGCTCAGTTGTATGGGTTTGTGTTGTCCTGAGTGTTTTAACTGTGTGGTTCCGGCCTTGAATGGAAATCGATGGTTCTTCATATAATTGTAGTGACTTGATGGTCTTCCTTAGTGAAAATTTTGTTACCACTACATTTGTTAAAGGGTTTCTTTTAAAAAATTTCCTAGGTGATTGTTTTTGTGGTTCCTAGGTTTAACTAGAACCATGTTCAACTCTATCAAGGAGATGCCTCCTGTCCAAAAGAGATGCCTCCTGTCCAAAAGAATAAAATCCCCTTGCGCATGCACCTTCGACCTCAATGTCTCACTGAAGTTAGTTATGTTCCTCCTATGAAGGCTACTGTGAAAACCCTTAACCCTCTAGGCTGGGGTTGCATAGGGAAACTATCAAGCCTGACAAGTGGATTCCAGTCACTACAGTCTATTACCTTGAATACGGGCTAAGCCATGGGTCGTATAGCCATAATATTGGTTTAGTTTCTAATCACTACCTCTGTGATAATGTCATGAACCCCACATTGCCAATTGCACTTCTAAGGGTCACAGTCGCCAGCCTGTTGTCAAAGAATCATTTTTTTTGTTATGAAAGGGCCTTTGTCATTTTTTTTTTTGGTTCGCGGGTACACACTGCTATCATGCTTGTTTGATTTATTGCTTCCCTCACCACATTGTTGAATTGTTGGTTATTATACAGTCATTAGAGTGGTTCTTCTGATGTTTTAATGATGGTTGGAATTAGTCATAGGGGTTTTGTGTTGTCCACATATGTCTCGTCTTGTAGATGAGGTTTTGAGAATTAGAAATGTTTGCTGCATATTTTGGTATAATACACCTGAATGTCTGCAGCCTGGTCACCCACACGTGACTTCATAAATGGCCCAGGATGAAGTCTTTTGAATTATATCGTGGATATATATTGTTCTGTGGTTATGGTGGAATCCTATCAGTTGTGCACCATGTATAATATGGATGGCTTGTTTTGTATGCTAGTGATACCCCTGAATTCTAAGTGTGTTTGTATTTTTGCAATTGATCACTGTTGATAACAGTTGTCTGGGAAGTTTGGCTCATTTTTTAAGTCGCACTAAGATATTTGTTACACAGTGACATGGTTACAAGGTTTCAGAAATTGTCTTCTACATAGCCTTTGTCTAAATAGTGATTGTTGGTTATAGTCAATTTCCTTTCAGGCATGATATGTGAGGTCTTGATCATTTTGATTTTTCTACTGCATATATACGTGTCATAACAGATATCATTACAAGATCTTGATTGGCTCTATTAACAGAAGTAGAGTGTTCATTATTATTTTTTGGAAACACTAGTTTCAAGTATAGATGTGGATTAGAGAAGTGTATGGAAATGGTGGATATTAATGGAGAATGAAATTAAACAAATGCATAAGAATTATTACTTAGTAATCTGATTGTCGGTTGATGAATATTTTGCTTACTGCAAATATGTCATGGATTGCTTCATTAATATCATGAACAATAAACGTTTTTTTCTCCCTCATTAGCTCATTTTTCACTAATTATAAAACCCTCACATATCCCATATCCATTTTGTTCACCCCCTATTCTGATATTGATCACAGCTAAGGAAGATTATGTGTTAGATTGGATAAAAGTGGCATAATTCTGTGTGGATTGTAGTGAGGTTTGTTGTTTTGTTTACAATTGAGTGTTGTTATCATTGAGTAGTGACCATATCTCTTTCTTTTCATAATATGATATTTTCACTAATTAGAAACCCCTCATGTATCCCTGAACATTTTTCCACCCCCCTACTCATTGATTAACGTTAGAACAATTAGTATGGATTGGATTGCATAAGTCCGATACACTCTGAGCCAAATATATTTCACATTTTTAAGGAGTTGTCATGCATGGTTATTTAAAATACTATTTGCTAATTGTTAACATATACATTTTGAGTTTTTTTTGTCGGGGAAGCCATGGCTGAGGAAACAAAGATAGAGGTAACTAGAATCGAGGTCCAAGGAGACCTAGGTTCTCAATACATTTTGATGTTGATTCTGAAGAGTTGGGCCAATTGTTCCCATGTGATTAGTGAGATAAATCCTAAAGGCTCTGCCCAGCTCAAGGCAATTTCAGGGAAATCAAGAGGTGACAACAACAACCAAGGAAGGGTCGCTTCATAGACTGGAAAATATGGGTTTTAATTTTTATGCCATTTATTGTTTTATGAAAGTGGTATCCATGGAGTTTGGACAACATATTTTATGTTGGACAATTGGTCTTATTTTGGATATATGAGTATTAGTCTGAATTATTTTCATGTTTTATGAGATAAAATTATTAAAGGAAAATATATTTTGAAGGGAGACACAAGGGGTGTGTTTTCTTAACAAATGGATTAGGCTAT
>CBVK0100551022.1:0-15566 GCA_900067695.1 Picea abies
CATGGAAACCTGTGAAAATATGACAAGTGGCAGCCCACGATTGGATGACATGGCATTTAATTATTGGTACCACATGGAAACTCATGGAGGGAGACACGTGGCGTATTCTTATTGGTGACACATGGCGGCATATTATTGGTTATATTTGGCATCCAATGAAATTATGACACATGGAATTTGATTATTGGAGACACATGTCATGTTATTACGAGGACACATGGCGATATTTTAGTGGTTGATTCATTAATGTTGATTGGGCAGATTGGAGGTTGATTTGGCGATATCTTCTCTCCTTGTATTACTTATCAAGTTTATAATGAACTTTTGAATATATATGCCAAAAATTCAAGTATCCCAATGCATGTGGAATAGTATTTTCACCAAAAAAGTCGAAATACTTGAGGGGAAAAACGAAATTTGATCAGGGCCCACATTTGCCCATCAATTTTGATCAACGGTTCTTGAGTCATAATCTTCCAAAAGCCATAACTTGAGCTACGGGTGTCAGAATTGCACAAAATATATACCGTTGGAAAGGTATTTTGATGTAGAAGATGACGGAATTGTTTTGAAGGCCTAAAAGTGGCCAAATTTTCATCATAAATTGAAATATCAATCAGCTTTATTTTAATGGGTTTGCTTGACAACTCAACTTCACGAACTCATATCTTGAGATATGGGCGATGGAATCATGTAAACTTTATATCGTTGGAAAGATAAGACGATGAAAATCACATATGAAGTGATTCCATGGCTAAAATTTTAACTATCACTTCCAAAAAATTAAGACACAATCCCCTCTTTAATAGGATAATTAATTAATGTTTTGAAAAATAAAAGTTATTTAAAAACTTTTATTAAAAAAGGAAAAGGACCCATTTGAAATATTTGGATGTTAATGATATAAGTTCATTAAGTTCATTAATGAAGACTTAATGATTCATTGATTAAAGAGAATGCTTCAAGAATAAAAGTGTACAGGAAATTCAAGAAAGGAAAAACGTTAACTACTCAAGTAGTTAGAATATCTATTTTTTAAAGGGAAGAAGTGTTTCATCAAGGGTTCCAGAATCATAATTATCAAAGGGTCAGGGCAGAAGATCAGAGGAAGAATAAGGTACATCCATGAATATACAACCAAGATTTTGATCAACGAAGAAAGATCTCCATCTTCTCCACTCTTTCTCTTCTTCTACACCATTTCTCATAGCTTTATGCTTGAATCTCTGAATTGAGCACAAGGCTGAGTTTTGAGTGTTCTTCTTGTATTCCTCAAAATACTTTTTCTTATATGATCATGGAGTATTTACAGCCATATACATGACTGTCAAATATTTTGTATCTTGAAGAACATTTTTCATGAATAAAACTCCAAAGAGAATTGTTTCGGGGTTGATTTCGATTGTATCTTGTAACTTTGAGTCTTAAGTATGAGATATTTGAAATTGAACTATCAAATTCTCTTTTGATTTTAATAGTAGTACTCTTTTAAAGTTATTTGAGATGATCAAATCATTCTCTCCTATTTCTCGTGAAGAAGATGTGGATGTATTTGTATATGATTAAGAATATTGTGTATGTGATGTTGGTCACAAATAATTTCTGGTGTTGAAGCCCTCCTTCATTCCTTTCTTATTGTAAAGAGATTTCTTGTTGCACATAAAGATTATATCAAGTTATTGAAGAACTATATCATTTCATAAATTTGAGCAATAAATATCTAGGGATTGCTTCCTAAGCATTCTCCTACTCCAAGATACTCAAGATATATCTTTTAGCCAAAGAGGAGTACAACCTCTTTAAAAGCATAGGGGGATTCATATCTTCGTGAGGTTGACGTTTTGGTCCTGGCATATTCAAACGTCAACACATATGTAGATTGTGAATTAATTTTTTTTCTTCTAGTTGCTACTGCTCAGCGTCATCGGCGTATGTGATTCACATAAATCCTTCTTAGGCACACACACACACACATATAATGAATTTAAAATATAAAACATAAACATATATAACTTATTTGTATTTATCAAAAACTGAAAATAGTTTATGTTTGCAAAAAAGAAGTGAAAATGTAAGCAGTGCTCTCAACAAAAACATATGCACAACATCTGATGCTCCTTATCATCCATTAGGCATCGAACAGACATCTGTTAAATATAGCACATCGGTGCATTATTGTTAGTCAAGCACGAACATCTATAGCGGTGTGTTGTGATATATAGCGCACAGGTTAAGGGTTGGTGTTAAACCACGTAGTGTGTTGGGTTAAATTAAACACACCGACTCTCTATGTTAGTTCATGCATCAGATGATTTTAACCAGTGCGTTTACTTTTCGTGATGCACCGTTAACGGACGCATTTTACAATGTACACCAGAATGATAATTTTTTAACTATTTTGCCCGGTACAACTTACTTAACTGCCCCGATGTGTTTAGTTTAAATTAACGCATTGGTATGCGTTGAAACCAGTATGTTTGTATTATAATGCACCGGTGATGGGGCATCCGATAAAATGAACTGAGATGGTAAATTATTATGTATTTTTCTCTCTGTGTTGTAGTAGACATTATCGGTGCATTTTATTTATGTGACGCACTGCAGAGGAAATTTGTGCTTCAAAAAATAGGATGTGCGTTCGATTAATAGAATGCACTGGTGCATTTATCTCAATTGGTGCACTTCCTAGCATCTTAGCAATGCTTACCATAAGACGCATTGTGCTGTAAATTTGTGAAAATTTGGCCTGGTGTCGTTCTCTTTACATTGCCGATGTGTTTTTTGATCCATTTGCACCGGCCGGTGAAAGTACTGAATATGAAATTAAGCAGCGTGATGTGTTAATATAAACCCATCGGTGCTACCATGCTATTGGAGCATCGACGTTTTGTTTAATGATGGGTTCTGTTGTCGATAGCATCAGTTATAGGGCATCCATCGAAACGACACAATGAGCTAGTGTGAGGTGTTACTATTAATGCACCAATAACACCATGACAGTGGAGCACCGTCCTTTTGTTCTTCGGTCCATTGTAAATGCGAGTGCACTAGGAACGAGGCATCCAATGAGATGCCATGCTATGAAAATTTGGGAAATATATGTCTTGGTGCATTGTTGTATGCAGTGTCGGTGCATTGGATTACAATTGTTGCACCACAACGTTAAATTTTATAAATCGTTATGTTATCGGTGTAGTTAATTAAGTGAAGTGTACCAGTGCGTAATGTTAAACAACACTGGTGTGATTTATTTGGTGCATGTATGTTTTTATAAAGTATGGCAATGCATTTGAACATTGACTTGTTGGGGTGTTATTTTTCTAGTACGCCTCGATGCGGTTAGTTAAAATTGTTGCACCACTAGGTTAAATTTTATGTATTGTCAAGCTAGTGGTGTGGTTAATGAAGTGTAATGGGATGGTGCGGGTATGAGCCCAGTTTTTGCCGATGTCGGGGCGTTTTGAAGGACGCACAACTTTGTTTTTAGTAATTTATCATGTTGCACTAGATTTAATGGCACTGGCACGAACATATACGGATGCACCGGTCGTGGTGCTCACAGTGTACTTAACACAATATGCATCACTTCAGAGCGAGCATAATCGTTCAGGCGCATTGCGTGAAAAAAAATTGAAAAAATGTGAAATTTCAAGCTAAATTCTAATTTTGATAGGATGAAAATGAAAATAAAAAGGTAATAAATAATTTACGTGGTCTCTTCTATCTCGGAGAGGCATGTTTGCACCATTGAAAGGAAATGAAAACTTGTGGTAATTTCCAAAATTTGGAAATGTGTGGAATCCACCAATGGAGTTATCTTAGTCGATGTAGAGTGCCAAAAATAGGGCGTCTTAGGAACAAAGGTGAGCATCGATGTTGTTAGTACTCAAATTCAGTCCAAAACTATTTTTGAACCTCCATCAAATTGCGCAAAATTTCGTCAGCACCTCACACAAGTGTCAAATGTTGAAAACTATCTTAAGGTTGTTTGCAAGCCTTTTTGTCGAGAGCTCAAGTCAAATCACAGGTCATATTGAAGTGTTCAACCTGTTAATGGATAGGTTGTCAATCATCCATGTTATCACATATAAATTTTCATATTAGCTTTCAGATGTTATGAAATTCTCTAATAGTCGAAAAGGGACTAAAATTCATATTGAAAGCACTAACTGTCAATTGCAAATCTCCAATCTACCATATGTTACCAAACTCAAACCCGAGCACCAAGGGTGATGTTCAAAGTCCAAATATTTTTATGTTGGGCCTATCAATTTACTCCTATCATGCTATCGAGAGTTATGTCAAGTTGTCAAAGATATGATGTATATTTTTATTTTACTTATTAAAAGGTTGTGGGCCCAAAAATCTGCCCAAATTCAAGACAGGAGGACCAAGTACCTGATTTCAAATTTTTGGTTGATTCAACACCATGGATATTGCACAAGAGAATGATGAGGAGAAGTTTTCATTGGCATAAACAGATAAAAAACTTGTATAGACAAAACATATCCTTGCAAGCACAGGTCAGAGCACTCCCAACAAAATTACAGTTGATGAAGAGCAAGGTTTCAAAGAGGAATTTGAGACTACTAGCTAAAGCAACTGCTAAACAAGGGATTTTGGATGGTTCTCTCATTATTTCAAGTGGAAAGACAACATGTAGCAGTTTTGTAATGCCAAAACACTAAAAACAGGGGAATTTACTACAAAAGTTCTAAAAATGCAGCTTGAAATTTCTTTTCATCATATATTTCAAACTGTACATCCATTTTCCATGAAATTTTTAGGGGAGATGCATTATATTAATATGAACAAACCCATTTAATTTTAATTCAAAATAGTTCACTCTTTTCGAGAAACGAGCCACAGTCACATACAACCATTTTGGGTTTTTTCTCGAAATATGTGAACTGGGTTTTGCTCAAACTTCTTGAGTAGAATCATGATAATTATATTGACATGTTGATAAAACATCAGCCCAACCCAATTCACCATTTGGGAGAAAATTCAAAATAAGCAGTTACAAAAAATTTGAGATAGCTTTACAACGTAAATACACTGAAAATGGCGAAATTCGCTGCAAAAGTTTGGCAGAGTTCTAGAATTTTTGGAAATTTGTGGAGATAGCTATCCCAATCAACCAGGTCATCTCCAAATCTGATTTGGAAGTTGAATATAATATATTTTCCCCTCATATCAGGCAATCAAATCATATCTTAGCATATTTTTAGTGGGTCAAAAACCAAATCCTAGAAAGTACGATATGAGCAGATTTTGGAAAATATTCTATCCTAAACAGTTGTAACCTTTCTCTATCTTCAGCAAAGGAAGGATTTAAACCCCCTTAGGCTAAGATATTTTATTTTTCTATATATTGAAGGAGGAGGGAGCCCGAGAGGCAAGGTTGGAGTGTGTGAGGGTAGGCTAGAAGTTTATTTTTTATTGGCCAAGCCTCAAGTCAGCATGTTGTGACCATCACAAGAACTCTGGTCATTTTAACTGGGTCGTTTTCTATGTACTCTTTTCTTCTTCAATAAATAGAATTGTTGCATATTTCCAATTTACAATTCCATCTTCTTTTTAATAGAAGGCATCTTTGCAAAACCTATAATTGTATGTTGTGTTCATTTTTATATTTGAATTCATATGTCTGACAACATTTCAAGTTTAATGAATTATTTATCATGTTGAATGATTAGCTATAACTGAAAGAAGTAGTTGATGTGTTTACCATTCCTTCCTATTTCTTCTTTTCATTTTTTCACCGAAAGATCCAACCTTGATCCATGTTTTATATGTTCAACTCCTTGGTCTTTGACATAACTTGCAAACCTGAAACCTTGGCCTTGAAGACTGATTAATAGATTGAGTTGCCTAACCTTTTCCATATCCATCCAAGCAAGAAAATACCCAATTATCGAATGCCTTGACACTAATCTCCACAAGAATCAAGGAGGTTTCCTCAAGGACTAACATTTTCTGGCGTCATTGTCGGCGACGAAGCAACGAAGATATTTTCCTGGGGAAGAACGATAATGAAGAGATTTATTGTTTGATGGTGAAAAAATAATAGGCACATGGTTCTGATTACATCCTTCACCTGGCGACTCCATGAAGGAAGGATCCATAAACGATTTCACTGATTTAGAATTTTAAATGAAATGGAGGTTATCTTAGCTCGGAGGTTTTCACCATTTGATTTCTCATCTATTCTAGGTTATCCAAATCCAGTACCTCATGCAGATGAATGGCAAGTTCAACTTCCCAAATTCAAATAAGGTATGGATGACAATCTTGCTAAACATTTGTTGGTATTTCATGAGCATATGCATCAAATGGATATTTCTCATGAAGATGTGTTGACGAAATTATTTATGTACTCACTCAAAGGAGATGCTCGATATTGGTATCGATCTCTTCCTCCTTCTAGAATATCTTCATTGAAAGAGTTTCATTCAACATTTAGTGATCGTTTCAAAAAGTTTTATCAAGCTGATATTATTTTTGAAAATTGTTGTGAAGAATTTGAATTGTATGTTCAACATGCAATAGGATTTTCTTCTGATTGTAAGGTTGTAAGAGATGTTTATGTTGAAGAAATAGGGAAAGAATCATATGAATCCTCCTCTAGTTTATCGATCATGAAAGCAGATTTCATTGACTGCTTTGATGATAAAAATGTTCAAGCAATGTTGTAGATGCATTTTTCTTTGTAACGGATGTTTCTAATAATCATTATTGTGATGAGATTGTTGCTATAAATATTGTTGAAGATCATATTAGTTGTGATGAAAATTCAGACAGTGAGGAGAAAATTTCTTTTCCATCATATATTGAACCTTACAACAGTCCTCCACTATTTGATGACTATGATAAAAGTGATATTAAGTTTCAAGAGCGACAACTTGAATCATTTTCCTCAGAAGGATTTGTTCAACAAGGAACTTATCAACAACATCATGAAAATAACGAGCTAGTATATGATAGTTATGAATCTAAATCACGGGAATGGAGTGAAGGAGATTATGATAAATTATCAAATCAACCTTATATGTTTTATTTTTCATCTACTGATGATCAACAGATTCAATAAATTAATGAGCTCGCATTCGACAGTTTTGAATCAAAATCCGAGGGAGATAGTAAACAAAATGAAGTTATCATAGATGAAAATAAGGAAGGTAATTTCTTGTTTTCTACTTCTTCATTTGTAG
Organism: Picea abies; assembly: GCA_900067695.1. NCBI lineage: Eukaryota > Viridiplantae > Streptophyta > Pinopsida > Pinales > Pinaceae > Picea > Picea abies. The sequence continues at coordinate 7,215 of CBVK0100551022.1, forward strand.
CATTTCAAGAACGAAAATATGATATCATCCATGGAGCAGAAAGTATACAGAGGCAGCCTTCTCTCTTGGATCAACCGAAGGTTTTTTATGGGTTTTATGATCCAATGGATTTGTGGATGGATTGGGTTTTTAAAGGAGTCTCTTATATTGCAATTTTGGGCTAAAAACAAGTTCCGGGAGTAAGTACAAGATGCCCATTAAATTTATGCTACAAATGTCATATTATTTCTGCATTTTCATATTCAATTGCATGCAACCCAAATCAAGAGTCCAACTAATTAGTTATTTTCTTGCATGGCTTCACTAGAAATCTGATTACACTTGATCAAGCAGAGTTCATATGATTAGAATATGACATGTACATAAATAAGCTCATTTTTGCGAGCATTGGAGTGCGGTAGAGTAAGTTGAATAAGACTCCATAGACCAATGGAGAAGGCAACTAGTATAGTCGTTATTTCTTGTCAAAATTGTTAATGTGTTTTGATCTTTCTTCAAGTTTGATTTCAGCAAAATTTCAGAAAATTACAATACATCAGATTAATGTTCCAACATGAACAAAGAGGACATTGCTCATCAGTATTTGAAGAGTTGAAGTTGTTGCAAAGGGTCAAAAAGGAGAAGGCACCATGTCTATGTTGTTCTTGGAGCCCCACAGGGGGGACTCCATCCCTAATTGGAGCCAATGTTAGTACTCAAATTCACTCCTCCATAACGTTTTTTGAACCTTCGCCAAATTGCGCAAAATTTTGTCAACACCTCACACAAGTGCTAAATGTTGAAAACTATTCGAAGGTTGTTTGCAAGCCTATATTTCAAGATCTCAATTCAACTCATGGGTCATATTTAAGTGCTCATCATGTTAATGTATAGGTTTCCAATCGTCCATGTTATCACATATAAATTTTCATATTAGCTTTCAGCTGTTATGAAATTGTCTAATAGTCGAAAAGGGGCTAAAATTCATATTGAAAGCACTAAATGTCAAGCTCAATTGAAAATCTACAATCTGTCATATGTTACCAAACTCAAACCCGAGCACCAAGAGTGATGTTCAAAGTCCAAATATTTTTATGTTGGGCCTATCAATTTACTCCTATCAAGCTATCGAGAGTTATGTCAAGTTGTCAAAGATATGATGTATATTTTTATTTTGCTTATTAAAAGGTTGTGGGCCCAACAATCTGCCCAAGTTAAAGACAGGAGGACCAAGTACTTGATTTCAAATTGTTGGTTGATTCAATGCCAGGGAACCCGCACAAGAGAATGATGAGGAGAATTTTTCCTTGGCATAAACGTGTATAGACAAAACATATCCTTGCAAGCACATGTAAGAGAAAGGTTTCAAAGAGAAATTTAAGAATGCTAGCTAAAGAAGCTGCTAAACAGGGTATTTCGGATGGTTCTCTCATGATTGCAAGTGGAAAGACAGTTTGTAGCAGTTTTGTAGCACCATAACACTAAAAACAGGGGAATTTGCTACAAAAGTTATGAAAATACAGCCTGAAATTTCTTTTCATAATATATTTCAAAACGTGCATCTGTTTTCCATAAAATTTTGAGGGGAGATGAATTATATTAATATGAACAAACCCATTTAATTTTACATCAAAATAGGTCATGCTTTTCGAGAAACGAGCCACCGTCACTTACAACCATTTTGGGTTTTTCTCAAAATCTGTGCACTGGGTTTTGCTCAAACTTCTTGAGTACAAGCATCATAATTATAGTGACTTGTCGACAAAACATTATCCCAACCCAGTGCACCATTTGTGAGAAAAGTCAAAATAATCATATTCATAAAATTTGAGACAGTTTTGCAGCGTAAATACACTAAAAATGGTCAGATTCATTGCAAAAGTTTGGCAGAGTTCTAGAATTTTTGGAAATTCGCGGAGATAGCTATCCCAATCGACCAAGTCAACTCCAAATATGAATTGAAAGTTGAAGATAAGATATTTTTCCCTCATTTAGGAAATCAAATCATATCTTAGCATATTTTTAGTGGGTTAAAAACCAAATCCTAGAAAGTAGGATATGAGTAGATTTTGGAAAATATTCTATCCTACACAGTTGTAACCTTTCTCTATCTTCATCAAAGGAAGGATTTCAACCCTCTTAGACTAATATATGCTATTTTTCTATATATTGAAGGAGGAGGGAGCCCAAGAGGCAAGGTTGGAGTGTGTGAGGGTAGGCTAGAAGCTTATTTTTTATTGGCCAAGCTTGAAGTCAACCTATTGAAGTTAACTTATTTTCTTCTTTAATAAATAGAATTGTTGCATATTTCCAGTTTACAATTTTGGCTTCTTTGTAATAGAAGGCATCTTTGCAAAACTTGTAATTGTATGTTGTGTTCATTTTTATATTTGAATTCATTTGTCTGGAAGCAGTTCAGGTTTTATGAATTGTTCATCATGTTGAATGATCAGCTATAATTGAAAGAAGTAGTTGATGTGTTTAGTGTTCCTTCATGTTTCTTCTTTTCATTTCTTCACAGAAAGTTGCAACCTTGATCCATGTTTTATATGTTCAACTCCTTGGTCTTTTACATAACTTGCAAGCCTGAAACCTTGGCCTTGAACATTGATTAATAGATTGAGTTGTCGAACCTTTTCCATCTCCATCCAAGCAAGAAAATACCCAATTATTGAATTCCTTGACACTAATCTCCTCAGCAATCAAGGAGGTTGTCTCGAGGACTAAAAGGTGCTTGTCCATCTCCATCCAAGCAAGAAAATACCCAATTATTGAATTCCTTGACACTAATCTCCTCAGCAATCAAGGAGGTTGTCTCGAGGACTAAAAGGTGCTTGTTTGAGAGTTTGGAAGCATGGGATGCATTGTAACAATGAAAATTGGTTTAGTAATTTTTTTTATGTACCCTACTGCGGTGCACCTTTAGACATAAAGATGCACCGAGGATATCGTTCAACAACAATGGTGCGATTTATTCAGTGCATGCAATTTTATTATAAAATATGGCATTGCTAATAAAACATGGGTGCGTTAGTGTTGTATTCTTTATGAACGTCCTGGTGCGTACTATTCAACGACGTCGGTGGGATTTATTCGGTGCATGTAATTTTAATATAAAGTATGGTGGTGCTACTGGAACGTGGACACATAGATTATGTATTGTTCTTTATCTTGTCGGTGTGTATATACCTTAAAGATGCACTGAGAAAAAATCCTCTGCAAAAAATTACAGTCGCTCGCCTCTGCTATGAACAATGATGGTGTGTTTGAACATTTAAGTCCTAGTGCGATAGTTTTAGGTGCACATTGGGGTGTTTTTACAATAAATGCATACCGAAAATAAATAAATAAATAAATAAAACCTTCAGCCGCCTGCCTCCGCTATAAACAACTAAGAGAAGAATTTTTCGGGCGGGTTCCTTAAAAATCTCCGCAAGAAGGTGTTCTCCTTGCAGTGAGAGCTTGGTTCTCCTTATCAAAATTAACAAAGTCTATCTAAAATGAAGTCACTTCAACGAACAACATGCCATTTTTATCTTGCAAGTTATTATTGGCTTGCAATATTTCCATTGCATCAATGTAAGAAGCCATAAAATAGAGTACATGGGAATCATCAACACAAAGATGGACGAACAATCAAATCTGGGCCCATTTACAAAAGATGAGAATTCCATTAGACATAATTCCTCAATTATGAAAACTAATTGCACCACTATGTTTGTCTCAGAAATATATCCAATTTGAGAAAAAAAAAAAATCAAAAAACTCCTTTGGATGAAGAAGTTATGCCCATAAAAAGTTTGAAACATGAGGACTATGCTTAGGTTTCTGTGAAAAAGCAAATTCTTAAACAATTATAAAGCTAAATTTACAGAAACAAAATTCAATAGTGCAAATAGGATTAAAAACTACACATCTTGTAAAACAAGTCACCCAAAATGGGCATTATATGTGGGAGCTATGGTTGTTTAAAGATGACTAATAAAAATTTGCATGCAAATTCTCACACCCTGATGATCTCGTAGCTAACTAGATATCTATACTAATGATGTGGCATTATATGATTGTTAACATAGCACTATATGGTGCGATGATTTGGTGCTATATACTCTAATGATGTGGCATGATGTGGAAATTACATGTGTCCTACTCATTTGGTAGAGAGTTTATGTGACAGTGATGTGGCATTATTGATGTGTAGTTGTATGACACATGGAAAACCTACATGGAAAAGGGTCAATGACTTGGCAAGGGTGAGTTAGTAGTTTTTGACGTGGCATGTGCCACATGTCTCTATATCACTACATGGCTAAGTGTGCAATGTTTCATCGCACCATTGTGTCACATGGTAGGTCCACTAGATGAGTTGGCTAAGAGAATTCAATACAAACTTTAGTTGAGAGGGAGAGACTGTGGGTTTTGAACCCTAAACCTCTTTTCACTGTAAGTCTCAACAAATTCCATGAACCAAGTTATAAAATGAATTTTCCATAACAATAATTTGTTAAATTGTCTTAAATATTTAGTAGCAGTAGTTTTACCGGAGTATTTTTATCTTCTTTTAACATTCAATAACCATATACTAAAAATATAAGCAGGATCTATAAGCAGATAGACAAACACAAAAAGACACAAATATTTGTCCTGGGAAAACCTCAAACTTGAGGAAAACCCCAGCCAAATTTTCTTAGAGAGAATCTTTCTGGTAGTACAACCATGAATAAGCTCTATTCACAAGAGAAAAACTAGCAACAATGAAGAAACCCTAATAACATACACTTATCTCTTCTTCTTGTCAAACCCTAGTGAGGGTAGACAATTGGGAAGCACCACAAAACCTTAGTGCAACTCTTCTAAAGGTAGTGCATAAGATAAATCACCAAGAACAAGATAGCGCACCATAAAACTGGCACAACTGGAAACTACAAATGCAACTAGCACGAGACAACTGGGCAATGCGCACTAGACGAAGAGAGTTGATGTGATGATGATGATGTGAGCAAGGCATAAACTTTATTTATATTTGTTTTGTCACTTACCTGAGGCCAAATTCTCTTCCTAGAAATCATATTTCCACTTTATTATTTTCTTGTGATCCGACTTCTCTTCCTGTAAATTCTATTTCGACTTTATTATTTTTTTGTGAGCTGAATTTTCTTATGGGGTGTTCTTCAACTGTTCAATGGTTTTGTTCTTGGAATATTATTCTCTAAGAAAAGTTGTCTAGGAGGGAATACCTCCCACTGCTACGAAAAACATCAACACTCCCTCTTAAAGAGGGAGGTATTCTTACATTATGTTCTCTAGTAGTCCCAATCACACCCATCCATTTCACATGGCATGGGCAAGACTACCACCATAGTCTCGAGACTAAGTTGTAAGTTTATATGATGTTTCTCATATCTTAGTAGTCCCAATCACACCCATCCACTTGACATGGTATGGGAAAGACTACCACCATAGCCCCATTCACACCTAGCCACTTCACATGGCTTAGGAAAGGCTCTGTTATGGGAAAGACTACCACCATAGCCCCATTCACACCTAGCCACTTCACATGGCTTAGGAAAGGCTAATCCATGGTCCCAATCACACCTAGCCACCTCACATGGTGTAGACAACAATTGTACCGGGCTACTCATTACTCCCTCAATCACTTCACATGATTGATCTGGGAAACCCTTGGCCAAAGGGAGAGTGTCTACTTGTTATAAGAGAAACATCACAACTCCCTCTCAACAAGGGTGGACATTCTGCATCATGCCAAGCTTATCTCTGAAGTACTCATACTTCACTCTAGACAGAGGCTTGGTGAGAATGTTCACTATCTACTCATCTATGGAAAGTACTCATACTTCACTCTAGACAGAGGCTTGGTGAGAATGTTCACTATCTACTCATCTATGGATATGTACTAGAGTTCTACTACTCCTTTCTGCACCATGTCTTGGATGAAATGGTATTTTATCTCTATATGATTTGTCTTATCGTGAAATATAGGATTCTATGAAAGCTTCACACAACTTTGATTATCACAATATATCAAAGTTGGCTCCAACTCTAGATCAAAGAACCCTACAAGCATCTTTTGAATCCACACTGCATCATGGCTTGCAAAAATGGTTGCTATATATTTTGCCTCTGATGTACTGAGTGTGACTGATGTTTATTTTATGCTCAACCATGAGATCATACCTAACCCCAAACTTAAGAAACATCCTGATGTTCTTTTCATGTCCATTGCACTCCTTGCCCAATTAGAGTTTGTATAACCTTGCAACCTTACTTCATTGTCCAAGACATATCTAAGTCCATATCCAAAAATACCATGTAGGTACCTCAATACATGATTTTTTGCTACTAAGTGTACATGTATAGGCTCAACCATGTATTGACTCAATGTGTTCACTTCAAAGCATATATCAATACTGGTGTTAACCAGGTACATCAAGGATTTGATCAATTGTTTGTACATCGTGGGATCAACCAAATATGAAGAAGAATCACTAAGACATATCTAAGTCCATATCCAAAAATACCATGTAGGTACCTCAATACATGATTTTTTGCTACTAAGTGTACATGTATAGGCTCAACCATGTATTGACTCAATGTGTTCACTTCAAAGCATATATCAATACTGGTGTTAACCAGGTACAGCAAGGATTTGATCAATTGTTTGTACATCGTGGGATCAACCAAATATGAAGAAGAATCACTCAAGAGCTTCAAATTCGTAACCATAGGTGTGGTCATGGACTTGTAGTCCATAATCCTGAATCTTTGCAGGATCTCAATTGTATACTTTTCTTGGATAAGGAAGATCTCATTTGGTCTCTGCCACACCTCCAGTCCCAAGAAATAGTGTTTTAAACCTAGATCCTTCATTTCTAACTCTAAAGTGAGCTCCCTCTTGCACCCATCTATGATCTTCTCATTCCTGGTAAGAAACGGGTCATCCACATATAGTACCAATATCAATGGGAAATCATCTTCAACCTTGTAGTAAATGTTGGTATTTTCATCACTCTTGGTAAGCCCCAAGCTCATCAAATAACCGTATATTATGGCATACCATTCCCTAGGTGCTTGCTTAATCCCGTACATAGATTTCTTCAATTTTCTAACATAGGACTCCTTCCCATGGATTACAAAACCTTATGGTTTCTCTATGTACACTTCTTCTTCAATTACACCATTCAAGAAGGTAGTATTGACATCCATCTGGTGTAATTTCCAACCCATAATAGAAGCAATGGAAATAATATATCTAATAGCTGTCATCTAATAGAAGTGTACCTGGCTACTGGAGAAAATGTCTCGCCATAATCTTCTCCCTCTTTATAGGAGAATCCTCTAGCCACAAATATAGCTTTGTACTTCTCTATGCTGGCATTTGCAGCATGCTTGATATTGTAGATCCACTTGGAATTCACCACTGACTTCCCTTCTGGTCTCAAAACCAATTCCCACACATCATTCTTCTTAATGGATTGGTACTCTTCCATCATATCATCCTTCCACACTTGTTTCTTTGCATCTTCCTCATAAGTAGAAGGTTTTGAATCAATGATCTTACTCATTAGTGCCACGTAGATAGAAAACTTGTGTGGTCTCTTGCTCTCTTTGAAGGAGCCACTCAGAGCTACATGTTTTTCTGCTTCCTTCAAAGTGCTCTGAAGCCATGTTGGTCTCTTCTTGGTAACCGTAACCTCTCTGGGTGGATCTACTGGTACCTCTGGCTCTACTGCCTCATTCTGATCTTTTGGGATACGTTCTTCTGGAGTAGAGTCAATCATTATTGCATCCCTTGGAGTCTCTTTCTCTTCTCTATCCTCATCCATGTGAGACTCTCTATATTTCTTGAAGGTTGCTTCTTCATCAAAGGTGACATCCCTGCTAATCTCAATTTGTCTGTGTCCGGGGATGTATATTCTATAATCCTTTGAAGTCTCACTATATCCAACGAAGGTTCCCTTCTTTTCTGAAGTATCTAGCTTCATTCTCTTTTCCTTGGGAACATGCATGTACAGTGGATATCCAAATTTCCTAAAGTGGTTGACTTTTGGTTTCTTTCCATTAAATACTTCTTTTGGTGTCTTCTTCCCCAATATCTTATGAGGACTTATGTTCTGAACATATATAGTTGTACTAGATGCTTCTTCCCATAGATGCATGGGTAAGTTTTGGTCATGGATAATTGCTTTAGCTGCTTCTACAATTGATCTGTTATTTCTCTTTGTAAGCCCATTTTGTTGGGGGTTGTAGGGAGTTGTCAGCTCCCTCTTAATTCTTGCTTCTCTGCAAAGGTCCTTAAACTCACTTGAGGTGTATTCACCTCCATTATCTGACCTCAAAACTTTAATCTTTCTT
>CBVK0100551065.1:0-21911 GCA_900067695.1 Picea abies
TTGAGTAACCAATAAAGGAGGTTGTGGTCCAAGATCCATTCTTTCTATAAGATTCCCCAAGGTTTATAGGGAAGCCTCCCTTGTGTTGGATCCATGCTTCACTAAAACGAAAGAAGTGTTTTCTAAGATGACGGTGCGTTGGAGCAGGCTATTTTGGATAAGTTTTGGGAATTGTGTAGGAATGAATCACACAACATTTTGGCTAAGGAGAAAAATGTGTGCAAAGTAGTTGGAACATTTTCGGGAGCACGCACACAAAAGGCGGAAAGTAGTTAGGATTTTTGGGACATTATGTCCACTTTGTAATCATTTTGTAACAGGCTTATCCCTATAGTAAAGATATAAATTGTAATGGGTTTTTTGGGTAGTGGAACCTTTTTTGAGTAGTTCAAAAGAAGAGTTCGACGAGTATTGGGAAGTTTTGGGGAGCTAGTGTGCATTGTATGCATGAACAATTATGGCATGTGGAGGTAGAATTGATATACATGTTATGAGCACAGTGTGCACCTGATGTAAGAACTAAAATTTATTAATGAATGAATAAGAAGCCAACTGTTGTGGACATAGCCCAGCTTGGGATGAACCATGTTAAACCTTGTGTATCAATGTGTTTCTTTTGTGTGTTGCATGATTAGTATAGATCTGCTTATTGTCTTTGCACAATGATGATGAATGTTTAGTATTATGAATATGTCATTGATATATGTTTCACACTTAAGGTAAATATGAATGTTAAGTAAGGTAATGTCGTGAATAGAGTATATTGCATGATAATTGAATGTTGAGTGATGGAAACTACACACATGAACAATGCATAGTATGGTCTTGTTGAATGCCTCACTTCCCCTCGTCACTACAGAAACTTGGTTCCTGCAGCCCCTCTAAATGCCTCAAGTGAGACTTCACTTGCTTGCAGGTGATGCCAAAAGGGTCGGTGTCTAAGGGTTTTGTTGGTTTATTACCTATGAACCTAGGGTATTCCCACTATGCACCAAGAAATGGTTCCATTGTCAGGATCAAGATCTTTAATTGAGGGGAATTTTTTGGAGGCTGACTAAGAATGAGATCACAAAATGGATAGAAAGGAAGGAACATTAATACATCAATCACTCCATCACCATAAAACCCCCTCAAGCATGATGTCAACCCTCAAAAGATGACGTTTCGCCTCTCCTAGGAAAATCGTTTGGGTGCTAGTGGTTGGATTATATCCTTCATGATGTCAAGTAAGCCTCCAAAGGCATCTCTATGTGATCCGTATCCTTCATGATGTCAAGTAAGCCTCCAAAGGCATCTCTATGTGATCCGATGTGTGGGCCTACCACATCCAACCTGTGGGCTCCTTTCCCCATGGAATCCCAAGCTAGGCATGTTCTCCCAAAATTGGCCAACAAGCAAGGGATTGCAAAAGAAAAGGGTACACCCTCCATAGATCTCAAGTCAAAGATATCATGACAAGTGTAAACCACATCTAATAAGAAAGGAACCTAAACATGTGCATAAAAACTACCTCATCAAATAAAACAAAAGCTCAAAACCCTAAACAATTAACTAAGTTTTAAGTATGGGAGGGGTCTCATAAAGATCATATTGTGTAGACCAAGACCCTCAGGTAGGGGATACTACCAAGGATGGCCTTTCAAGGTTATGTAGTGGATGATGAGGTGGAAGGGGTTAAGAATTCATAGGCTGATGAGTTTCATGACATACAAGGTCTCGTATTATCTCATTCATGGGTGCCTTTGTAGAGGGTGTGTGGCACCTTCGTTTGTGATGCAATTTTTCCAAGCCCATCTTCTTGCGATTGATTATTTATTTCATGTTTTAAGGAACACTTTGAAGGAAACTATCCTGATGTGATGTCCATATAATGACAGTTTCATTAAAAAATACGTCATGGAAATGAGAAGGCATGATCATGATGAGACCCATTTTCTCTCAGTTGTGCAATCGAGAGCCACGACCCTAGCTTGGTGATGAGATGATGGTAATGTAATATAGCTAAATACCCATTATCATGATCGGCTGGCTTGTGATGAGACATCCCATGATCCAACTAACCCCCTAAGAATTCATTATCATTCAATTTTGTAGGTCCCCCTTTTATTACAGAGAATTATTTCATTTCTTTCTTGGGGATCCCTGGGTGAAGCATCTGGAAGGTTAATATCTAAGATTTTATATTTTTAGCCAAAAACAATCCCTTTGGGCCTTCAGCCCCTTATTCCCATGAAATGAGGTACATTCCCTTCTTGGGTGGCCTTCAGCCCCTTATTCCCATGAAATGAGGTACATTCCCTTCTTGGGTCACTAAATTCAAAGGGCCTATAAGAGGGAAACATGATGGAAATTTGATGAGCGAAAAGTGGTGTGTATGGTCAGGAATGGTACGATAACCCCTCAAGGGACCCCTAGTTTCAAACCTTCCCCAAAGGTTGGTTGCTCACTAGGAAATCTACAACACTCACCAAGGTGAAAAAGGGTCAAAAGAATAATGTCCAAGAAAATGTTCTATAATCAAAATTATCTTAAATACAACATGCTTGAATGCCTTAAATATTAGGGTGATTACCTGCCATAATACCTAACATGTACCGCATGGAGAAAGACACATCTTCCTTCCAAAAGCCGGCTAGTGTGGTGGATATGCCGACAATGGATCAAAATGTGGTGATAGAGTAGGCCTATGTATGTGCAAGTGGACACTGCATATCATGTTGTCTCTCAACATTCTAAATTTGCAACCTGGGGGGCTCAAGACATCATCTCCTTAGTTATCCCACAAATTGGGGATAACATCTAACTCCTAATTAGGGACATGTGCTCATCATAGAGTGCATGAGAACCACAATGTCTCCTTGTAGACCTATTCCTAAACCAAAATAGAAAATCGTAAAATCCAGGGTGCTTCTATCACCCTTCATCTATATATATATCAAAACCCAAACAAAAACTAATCTAGAAAAGAAAATTTTAGCATTTTTTCAAAAATTTATAAAAAAGTATCTCAAATACAACATGTTTAAATGCCTTAAATATTAGGGTGATTGCTTGCCACAATACCTCACTTGTACCGCATTGAGAAAGACCCATCTGCCTTCCAAAAGCTAGCTAGTGTGGTGGATGCACTAATAATGAATCTTAATGTGGTGATAGAGCAAGACTTCGTATGTGCAAGTGGACATTATTGGTCATGTGGTCTCTCAGCACTCCATATATGCAACCTGAGGGCCTCGAGACATGATCTCCTTAGTTATCCCACAAAATGGGGACAACATTTGGCTCCTACTTGGGGACATGTGATCGTCGTAGAGTGCATGAGAATCACAGCATCTCTTGGTAGACATGTGCCTACAGTGAAACAAGAAACCATAAAATCTAGGGTGGTTCTATCACCCTTCATCCATATACATCAAAATCCAAACGTAAACTAATCTAGAAAAGAAAATTTTAGCATTTTTTCAAAAATTTATAAACTAAGCATGAAATCAATATGCAAGTAGAGAAAAATGAAATATGAAATGAAACTAATATAGATGAAAATGTAAGGAAAGAAAGATGATCTACCTACTTACCTGGGGCCTTGGGGCCCTAAAGATCAGGTGATGGGTGATGTCAAGTGAAGTCATACAACCAATGCAAAGAATTGATCATCTCATCAAAGTATATTCCCATGTGCTTAATCATGTAATACAATAAATATAAGTCAAGAACATAATAATCATGAGTATAAATACACATATAATTGATCATGAAATAAAACTCATGGAGATGGGTGGGGTGGAGGAAATCCTGTTGGAAAGAGAAACCATCAGCCTGATCATCCTGCCTAAAAGTGTATCCACAAGCTTGATCAATCCATCTCTAGAGAGGGATACCACATGTAGATGATGGCTTATATTCATCTTTACTCAGAAAATCATTTCTCCCTAAAGGCTAATAAAGGATAAGAGGCCCCAAGAACACCTGTTGGTTTCCCATACAAGGGGAAATGGGGTAAGACACAACCTTATGTTTAGAGAAAAACTCATCCCTTGGACTTAGGAAATGTCACTTATTTGTCTGAAAATATTCACACAAAATATCAATATGAAAGTACTTCCAATTGGTAGTGTGGACCTTGGATTACTTTGGGCTAGTCACGACCTGGTGTCTATCAAAACCCGAGCATGATGGTTGAAAATACTTATAGAAAAAATATGCATCCTCAAAAGTGTATGTATCAAAAATGTGAAAAGGAAATGCCCCTTGGGTGGATTCGTCGAGAAATCTAGGGAAGAGGATTTGGGATAGATTTCCAAAGTGTCATTAGGGCTTGTAAGAGGATTCAAAATCCTCCTCGACAATGGTTCCAAAATGTTATCGCACAAGTTGTAGGTTAGGTAAAGCTCGACCAAACTAACAATTGGTGACAACTTAGAGAGAACCTACCCATTGTCACCTTAGGCAAGTTTTCACATCCCTTTAGAGGTGAGGTAGTCACCTCAAGGGGGGAATTTCGGTGACCTAAGGGGGATTGAGATGGAAAAATTGATGTATGAATGGATTCTCTTATAGGTCAAGTTTCTAGATGGAAAAGGGAGCTTGGAAATGATTATTGAATGTTTCTTAAGGTTGCGAATGCTTTGAGTGACCTGCCAAGAAAGAATATCTGCCTGAGACACAAGGAAAACCAAGTATATGATGCAATATGTTAGGTGGACAAGCAAGTTAAGATTTTTGTCCCTAGTTGAAGAAAACATCAATGATATATATCAGCATGTAAAATATAATAAGTGCTAAAAGTCTAGTTGACTAAGCAAGAGACAAGCTAGTAATGACTAGTTCAACTCAAGCATGAAAGAGAAAGACTTTAGCACAAAAGAAAGGCTGCAACAAAAAGATTATTGTAGTTATATTTATTTGACTTATGGTTGTAGAAAAACAAGCCTTATAATATAAAACTCAGCCAATGAAAGTCACCTCAAACTAGCCTAACAAGTGTACCTAGGTTAGTAGTTTATTAGGGAAAAGTCTTAGTAAGTATCTAGGGTTAGTTTAGGAGTTATCTAGGGTTAAAGGGTTAGATTTTTGTAGCTGTAATGGCTGTAGATTAGTTTTATTACAACAATAAGTTTTAGTGGGTGAAATAGGATTCCTCGACGAGGCAAGATATCCTAGGTATCAAATAACAATATCCAAGTGAAAGAACTTAAAAACTTCAACTTTTCATGTTTGCAGATGCAACAACTAGTGCCTTTGATTAATGGGTTAATGGGGTCAAAAGTAAAGAACTAGAGATACTACCTCCTTGTAGGTATAAATCCTTTTACTCCCCGATGAAAGTAACCTATCTAGGGTTTTAAAATAAGGGGTGTATATCCTTATATTTCCTTAGAAAACCCTTGCAAACAATAATTATATGCTTTAAAATTATGGTGGAGCTAAAGTAGGGGTGTAAGCACTTATACTCCCTACCTAGCCTTAGAAACAATCAACCTTGAGCTTGAATTACAAATGATAGCAACAAGTAAAATGTCTTACCAATCCAAATAACAACAAGATAAACCATAAGATGCCAAGATAAACTGCCACAATATCTAGAAAAGACCTCCAAGAGCTAGCGCATAATCATCATGTACTCCATAACCAAATAAAGCACCAAACCATAGCATGAGAGAACATAAAGCTTCAAGGTAGAGAAAATTTCAGTCCTTAGCTCTTCACAATGGGAGAGTTAAGATCAAAATGAGATTTCATGATCTCTATTTATACAAAATGTCTATCATATAGTTTTTCCACTTAAAAAAGGATCAAAATGAGATTTCATGATCTCTATTTATACAAAATGTCTATCATATAGTTTTTCCACTTAAAAAAGTTAAAACATAAGATAAGGGGTCCACAATCCTTATCTTACCCCTTGCATCAAAATAATATTAAACAAATCATCTTAAAATTCACTTTTACACAGAAGGAAACCCTAGAACAAGATGATGTCACCCCTTTAGGGGACGTTTTGGCACTTGAGCAAGTCGTTGGAGAAGATGTGGAAGTCCTTGGGGATTCTTGAGCCTCCTCATCATGGGATAAGCCTTCTCCATGCCTCATCTGATGAAAATATGCCAAGTGTCAATGTGCAATCACTCCATCGCCATAAAACCCCCTCAAGCACAATGTCAACCCTCAAAAGATGACGTTTTGCATCTCCTAGGAAAATTGTTTGGGTACTAGGGGCTAGATAAGATCCTTCATGATGTAAAGTAAGCCTCCAAAGGAATCTCTCTATGATTTGGTGTGCAGGCCTACCAAATCCAACCTTTGGGATCCTTTCCCCATGGAATCCCAAGCTAAGCTTGTTCTCCCAAAGTTGGCCACCAAGAAAGGTCCTGGAAAACAAAAGGGTACACCCTCCAAAGATCTCAAGTGAAAGATATTATGACAAGTGTAAACCATATCTAATAATCAAGGAACCTAAACATGTGCATCAAAACTACCTCATAAAATTAAATGAAATCTCAAAACCCTATACAATTGACCAAGTTTAAGTATGGGAGGGGTATCATAAAGATCCTATTAGGTAGACCAAGACCCTCAAGTAGGGGATGCTCCCAAGGATGACCTTTAAAGGTTATGTAGTGGATGATGAGGTGGAAGGGGTTCAAACTTCATAGGCCGATGATTTTCATGACATACAAGGGCTTGTATTATCTCATTCATGGGTACCTTTGTAGAGGGTGTTTGGCACCGTCGTTTGTGATGCACTTTTTCCAAGCCCATCATCTTTTTGTTCATTATTTATTTCATGTTTTAAGGAACGATTTGAAGGCCACTATCCCAGCGTGGTGTCCAGATAATGACAGTGTCATTCACAAATACCTCACGGAAATGAGAAGGATAACTCATGATGAGACCCCCTTTCGCTTAGTTGTGCAACCGATATCCACTACCCTGGCTTGGTGATGAGATGATGCTAATGTCATACCACTAAATACCCATGATCATGATAGCTTGGTTCATGATGAGACCTCTCATCCTCCAACTAACCTCCTAAGAATTCATTATCATTCAATTTTGTAGGTCCCAATTTTCTTAAAGAGAAGCATTTCATTGCTTTCTCGGGGATCCCTGGGTGAAGCATCTAGAAGGTTAATATCTAGGATTTTATCTTTTTCTCCAACAAGAATCCCTCTGGGCCTTCAACCCCTTCTTCCCATGAAATGAGGTACATGCCCTTCTTGGATTACTAAATTTAAAGGGCCTAGAAGAGGGAAACATGATGGAAATGTGATGAGTGGACAGTGTTATGTATGGTCAGGAATGGTACAATAACCCCTCAAGGGACCCCTAGTTTCAAAACTTCCCCAAATGTTGGACACTCACTAGGAAATCTATGACACTCACCAAAGTGAAATAAGGTCAAAATTAGAATTTCCAAGCATGCGTTCTATAATCAAAAGTAGCTTAAATACAACATGCTTTAATACCTTAAATATTAGGGTGATTACCTGCCACAATACTTGACTTGTACCAATACCTTAAATATTAGGGTGATTACCTGCCACAATACTTGACTTGTACCACATGGAGAAAGACCCATCTTCCTTCCAGAAGTTGGCTTGTGTGGTGGATGTGCACAAAATGGATCAGAATTTGTTGATAGAGCGGGATTATGTATGTGCAAGTGGACACTACTAGTCATGTGGTCTCTTGACACTCCATATATGAAACCTGAGGGCATCGAGAAATTATCTCATTAGTTATCCCACAAAATGGGGATACCAATCATCAAGAATAATATTTTTTCACTAGAAGACTGGATGGAAACATAATCTTTGTATAGTATACCCAAATTTTCTGCAACAGCAGAGGAGATATTGAACTGCTACAATGTGGCCGAAGAATACCAAGAAAATGAATACCCCAAGAAATTTCAGAAACATGAGACTAAAGGGGAGCGCGCAGTCGAACGACCAGAACTTGAATCCACGATATATGGCAATCCTTTGATTACATGCAAAGTAAATATTGGTACATAAGACATGCCTAAGATATAGGAGACTACTAGAGAAATGAGACAGTTGAGAAGATTGTCGACTTACTACACAAGTATCAGGGCTTGTTCCCGACTACTTTCTTAGAGATGAAGGGAATTGCTGGAGAGTTAGGAGAAATGAGGATTCCACTGAAAAAAGGATGCCAATCCTGCACGACAGAGACCATATAGAATGAATCTGAATACAAAAAGAAATTAAAAGCAGACATAGATAAAATGTTATAAGCTGAAATTATAGAACCTATTGAAGAATCAGAGTGGATTAACCCAATGGTAGTTCAAGATAAGAAGACATGAGGAATTAGGATATGCGCCGACCTAAGGAAGTTAAATGATGCATGTTTACATGATCCATTCCCTACCGCATTTACAAAAGAAGTATTAGGGAATGTCGGGGGTCATGAGGCTTATTCTTTCATGGATGGATTCTTAGGATACCACTAGATCAGGATTGGACATGAAGAAAGACACAAGATTGCCTTTGATATAGAATGGGGCCTTTACCAATACACAATGATGTCATTTGGGTTGAAGAATGTGTCTTCCATATTCTCTAGAGTAGTGGTAATTTTGCGCTTAATATTAGATAAGTGTATACAATACCATATCTCATTGAATTTAAAGAAATGCATGTTTTGTGCACCTTTTGGAATTTTGTTGGGCCATGTGATGTGTAAACAAGGATTGTTAATGGACCTTGCAAAGATAGCTGCGATTTTTTATTTGCTACCACCAACTTCAATGTGACATTTGAGAGCTACGTTGGGTCATACTGGTTATTATATAAATTTTATTAAAGGATATGCGCAGCTTAAAACCCCTATGGAGAAGTTGTTGAAAAAGGAAGTTAAATTTTAGTGGAATGAACCCCTATGGAGAAGTTGTTGAAAAAGGAAGTTAAATTTTAGTGGAATGAATAATTCCAGCAGGGCCTGGACACATTAAAGCAGAAGATAGTCACTGTGCCTATTTTGTTTTTTTCCTAATTGGAGAAAATAATTTCATGTACATGTGGATGCATCATCATTTATATCCTTAGGAGGAGTCTTATCGCATCCAGGATAAGGGGAGATAAATCATCCAATTGCCTTTGCAAGAAGGAAGTTATCATCCACAGAGTAGAATTATACTACGACAAAATGAGAAGGTTTGGAAATGTTGTACACTTTGTAGAAGTTTAGACATTACTTGCGTGGATCAAACTTCAAGATGTATACATACCATTATGCACCGAGATACCTAGTGAACAAGACAGTTTTGGGGGGGAGGATATGTAGATGGTTATTTTTGTTCCAATAATATGACTTTGAGGTCATTGTGAAACTAGGGAAATTCAATTCAGGACCAGATCACTTATTGTGCATACTATCAGGAGAGGATGTAGGGAATTTGGATGACAATTTACCAGACGCACACTTATTTGCAATATAGATGGTGGATGACTATTTTTCATATTTAGTCAAGTTTTTAAGCACATGCGTAGCTCCCTCAAATTTTATAGTGGCGTAGAAGAAGAGACTAGTAGTAAAGGTAGAAGACTACCAACTGAGAGCATAGAACCTATATAAGTTAGGTGCATATGGTATTCGGTGACGTTGTGTATTAGAACATGAAAGAAACATGATACTGTCAGAGGCCCATGAAGGGGTTGCAAGAGGTCACTATGCAGACAAGGAAACAACCCAAAAGATATTACGTGTAGGTATATGGTGGCCTACTTTGCACAAAGATGCCAAGGAATTTTGTCAAAGTTGTGATGTTTGTCAAAGAATCAGGAAGCCTTCTAGGAGAGATGAGATGACATTAGTACCCCAAGTAATTCTAAAATCATTTTAAAAATGGGAATTGGAGTTTGTTGAATCGATTAATACACCAGCTAAGAGGTCGAGAACTTGATACATAATTGCAATGACATACTACTTAACCAAATGGGTTGAAGAAGATCCAATCAAATACATCAGCATGAAGACGGTTCTGTGATTTATGTTTGAAAATGTAGTTACAAGGTTTGGATGCCCAAGGATACTTATGAGTGATCAAGGAACTCACTTTCTGAACATAATGATTGTTTCATTGACAGAGGAGTTCTGAATTCATCATCAGGAAAATGGCACAGTAATCCTTTAATAAGATCTTGTAGCATGAGTTGACAAAGGTGTCTAATGTAAGCAGGAATGTCTGGGACTTGAATATTCCAATAGTATTATGGGCATACATGAATACGAACAAGAAGGTGATATGTCACACTCCATTTAGATTGATATATGGACAAGAGGTCGTTATGTCGATGGAATTTATAGTACCAAGGATGTGCATTGTTGCATTGACATAACTTACAGAGGTATGCGTAGTAGAAAAGAGACTAGCATACCTTATGGAATTAGAAGAATATCATTTTTTTGCAGGTTTGCATCAACAAGTACATAAATCGCACAAGAAATCTTGGCATGATAAACACATCAACAAGAAGAAATTTTGAAAGGGAGACTTAGTGTTACTCTATGACAATAAGTTTATACAACACCCAGGGAAGTTCTAAATGCATTGGCTAGGACCTTATGTGATCATATATATGATAGGTGTGTGTGTTGTTTAGTTAGAGAAACTGAATGGAGAAGATATAGAAGGATTGGTTAACGATAGTCGACTGAAACTGTATAGGGACAGTCGGGCTTCCACACACTAGTCTATGCGCACAATTTGTGTACCATAGAACTTGTACTATAAAGTAGCATAGATAAGAAGAAAAGTAGAAAAAACAATAAAAGAGTTAGAAATAAAAGACAGAAGGTTGAAAGGAAGCATAAAAGTATTAGTTCAAACAGTTCAACCAGAGAATGTTGCAATGCATAAGGAAGAACAAAATGTCACATAGATGCAGTGAACAAGGAGGACATGTGTACAAGAAGGAAGAAGGATTGTGACAGAGACGTATGAAGAAGGTGGGGAAATAATTTAATTCAATCCATGACAGGACATGCATTAAAGGATGAACATGACAACAAAGTAGTGGCATCGTGTAGTCATAAATACAAATAGACACGAGGATTTTGATAGACTGGAAGATATAACGCAGGATTCGTCGAAGGATATGAAGTTAATGAAACATTAAGGAACGTAATGAATGTTAAGGCAAGTGGATTAGACTGTAATTTTGGGTGTGAATGGGTTTATAAACAATTGGTGATAGGTGATTAAGGCAGTTGAAGACCCGACAGAAAGAAGTTATTGTCAATTGTGTTTTCATAGAGGGCAGTGTGAGTAGAGAGTCAAGCAAATACAGACAGTCGAGAGAATATAGACAAAACCAAAGAAGTTATTTGCATAGAAAAATTGCATAGGACTATGGCACCACCCAAAGAAGCAGTGGAATCAACATCAACACCAAAGAAACAACGTAGTAAGTCATCGGTAGTAATGGTATAGGAAGAAAATATAAGAGCGTCCTTGTCAGAGCTGAATCCTAGAAATTTTCCAAGGGATTATGTACCACCAAGGAACCCATCAATAAAGTTGGTACACCTACAGAAGGAAGCGAAGTGTCCACTCGTGGAGCCAAAAAATCCACTGAGAGTAATAGTCGAAGGAGACATGTTAGGTGCAGTGTTGAGTCTGAGGTTTGTGGATCATGAATTTTCAGACGAGAAGAAGTTCCCAAAATTAGCCTCAAGCAAATATTTGAGGAAATTCATCGATATAGAGACAACATTTATCAGAGTTGAGCCACAGACATGGGAAACAAGATTAGATAAATCAAGAATCATGAACTTGCTACAAATCCCGCATTTTGGTAGGAGCAACGAGATAAATTTATGTGTGAATATGTTGCTAAGTTGTATCCACAAAAGATATTTATGGATGGATAGACCAGTGTCCATCCAGAGCTAATCATGCATATAACAGGGTTGTCGATCGTAGGGAATGACCCAATGCTACTATTTTCAGACAATTCGAATGAAAAAGCGTTGTTAGAGAGGACAAGGGAGAAATTTGGGATGTTCAGAGCAATGCGCAGAATCAATGTAGCGAATATAAATGATGGTTGGTCAAGTTTTCATTGCATGTATTAGCTTGCAAATTGTTGAGAAAGTGTCACAGAGATCAAGTTCCCGCAAGATTGATAGCAATGGTAGAGAAGTGCGTCGAAGGCGTACATATGAGATATGCGACGTTCCTAGTCAACTAGTTCTAGATAGAATGTAGATAAGCGTAAGACAAAGGTATGGAATTCCCCTACACATGGTTGCTAATATTAATTCCATTAGTGGCTTGGAGGGATATGGAGGAATCACATTTTTTGTCAGTGACAAATAAGGCATGCTTGGCAACAAGGTACGCAAACTTGTGGCACAGTGCGCACAAGGGAAGACAACTAGAAAACAATATTTACTTCTACATATACAAGGAAATTATTTGGACAAGCATTTAGAGTACACCACACATACCACCATAGGTGGTTGAAGAATACATGCTAGTTGTAATTTAAGGCAGGGAACCATCACATGTATGTGCAAGTGAAAAAGGACCCAAGTCAACAATGGCTTCCCACATGGTACATGTTAACCAAGGAAGAGATGGGACATATTATGGAAGATTGGGATATGCATATGGTTATTTTTGTTCCAAGAATATGAATTTGAGGTCATTGTGAAACTAGGGAAACTCAAGTAAGGACCAGATCACTTATCGTGCATACTATCAGGAGAGGATGTAGGGAATTTGGATGATGGTTTACCAGACACACACCTATTTGCAATCCAGATGGTGGATGACTATTTTTCATACTTAGTCAAGTTTTTAAGCACATGCATAGCTCCCTCAAATTTTATAGTGGCATAGAAGAAGAGACTAGTAGTAAAGGTAGCAGACTACCAACTGACAGCATAAAACCTATATAATTTAGGTGCATATGGTATTCTGTGACGTTGTGTATTAGAACATGAAAGAAACATGATATTGTCAGAGGCCCATGAAGGGGTTGTAGGAGGTCACTATGCAGACAAGGAAACCACCCAAAATATATTACGTGTAGGTCTATGATGGCCTACTTTGCACAAAAATGCCAAGGAATTTTGTTAAAGTTGTGATGTTTGTCAAAGAATCACGAAGCCTTCTAGGAGAGATGAGATGCCATGAGTACACCAAGTAATTCTACAAGAATTTTAAAAATGGGAAGTGGATTTTGTTGGATCGATTAATACACCAGATAAGAGGTCGAGAGCTCGATACATAATTACTATGACATACTACTTAACCAAATGGGCTGAAGTAGAGCCAGTCAAAGACATTAGCACGAAGATAGTTTCGTGATTTCTATTTGAAAATGTAGTTACAAGGTTTGGATTCCCAAGGATACTTATGAGTGATCAGGAAAATCACTTTATGAACATAATGATTGTTTCATTGACATAGGAGTTCTAAATTCATCATCATAAAAGCACACCATACCATCATCAGGAAAATGGCACAGTAGAATCCTTTAATAAGATATTGTAGCATGAGTTCAAAAAGGTGTCTAATGTAAGTAGGAATTTCTGGGACTTGAATATTCCAACAGTGTTATGGGCATACATGAATACAAACAAGAAGGTGATATGTCACACTCCATTTAGATTGATATATGGACAAGAAGTTGTTATGCCGATGGAATTTATAGTACCAAGCATGTGCATTGTTGCATTGAAAGAAATTACAGAGGCATGTGTAGTAGAAAAGAGACTGTCATACCTTATGGAATTAGAAGAAGATTGTTTTTTTGTAGGTTTGCATCAACAAGTACATAAAGAACACGAGAAAGATTGACATGGTATACACATCAACAAGAAGAAATTTTGAAAGGGAGACTTAGTGTTACTCTATGAAAATAAGTTTCTACAACACCCAAGGAAGTTCTAGATGCATTGGCTAGGACCTTATGTGATCATATTTATGATATATGTGGGTTTTTTTCAATTAGAGAAACTAAATGGAGAAGATGTAGAAGGACTGGTTAATGATAGTCAACTGAAACTGTAGAGGGACAGTCGGGCTTCCATGCACTAGTCTATGCACACAATTTGTGTACCATAGAACTTGTACTATAAAGTAGCATAGATAAGAAGAAAAGTAGAAAAAGAAATAAAAGAGTTAGAAATAAAATACAGAAGGTTGAAAGGAAGCATAAAAGTATTAGTTCAAATAGTTCATCCAGAGAATGTCGCAATTCATAAGGAAGCACAAAATGTCACATAGATGCAGTGAACAAGGAGGACGTGTGTGCAAGAAGGAAGAAGGATTGTGACAAAGATGTATGAAGACAGAGGGAAAATAATTTAATTCAATCCATGATAGGACATGCATTAAAGGACGAACATGAGGACAAAGTAGTGGCTCCGTGTAGTCATAAATACAAATCGACAAGAGGATTTTGATAGACTGGAAGATATAACGCAGGATTCATCGGAGGATATGAAGTTAATGAAACATTAAGGAACACAATGAATGTTAAGGAAAGTGGATTAGACTGTAATTTTGGGTGCGAATGGATTTAGAAACAGTTGGCGATAGGTGATTAAGGCAGTTGAAGACCCGACATAAAGAATTTATTGTCAATTGTGTTTTCATAGAGGGCAGTGCAAGTAGACAGCCGAGAAAATACAGACAATCGAGCGAGTATAGACAAAACCAAAGCAGTGAGTTGTAGAGAACAGTTGCATAGGACTATGGCACCACCCAAAGAAGCAATGACATCAACATCAACACCGAAGAAACAACGTAGTAAGTCATCGGTAGTAACGGTATAGGAAGAAAATATAAGAGTGTCCTTTTTAGAGATGAATCCAAGAAATTTTCCAAGGGATTATGTACCACCAAGGAACCATCAATAAAGTTGGTACACCTACAAAAGGAAGCAAAGTATCTGCTTGTGGAGCCAAAAATTCCACCGAGAGTAATAGTCGAAGGGGACATGTTAGGTGTAGTGTCGAGTCTGAGGTTTGTGGATCATGAATTTTCAGACGAGAAGAAGTTCCCAAACTTAGCCTCAAGCAAATATTTGATGACATTCATTGATATAGAGACAATGTTTATCATAGTTGAGATGTAGACATGGGAAACAAGATTGGAGAAATCAAGAATCATGAACTTGCTACAAATCCCGCATTTCGGTAGGAGCAACAAGATAAATTCCTGTGTGAATATGCTACTAAGTTGTGTCCACAAAATATATTTATGGATGGATAGACTAGTGTCCATCGATTTAGAGTTGATCGTGTGGATAATAGGGTTGTCGATGGTAGGGGACAACCTAATGCTACTATTTTCAGACAATTTGAATGAAAAAGCATTGTCAGAGAGGATAAGGGAGAAGTTTGGGATGTTCAAAGCAATGCACAGAATCAATGTAGCAAATATCAATGATGATTGGTCAAGTTTGTAATGCACGTATTAGCTTGCAAATTGTTGAGAAAGTGTCACAGAGATCAAGTTCCCACATGAGTGATAGCAATGGTAGAGAAGTGCGTCGAAGGAGTACAGATGAGATGTGCGATGTTCCTAGTCAACTAGTTCTAGATAGAATGCAGATAAGCGTAAGACAGAGGTATGGAATTCTCCTACATGTGGTTTCTAATATTAATTCCATCAGTGGCTTGGAGGGAGCCGAAGGACTCATAGTTTTTGTCAGTGACAAATAAGGCATGCTTGGAAATGAGGTACGTGAACTTGTGGCACACTGCGCACAAGGGAAGACAACTAGAAAACAATATTTGCTTCTACATATACAAGGAAATGATTTGGACAAGCATTTAGAGTACACCACGCATACCACCACGAGTGGTCAAAGAATACAACCTAGTTTCAATTTAAGGCATGGCACCATCACATGTATGTGCAAGTGAAAAAGGACCCAAGTAAAGAATGGCTTCCCACATGGTATAGGTTAACCGAGGAAGAGATGGGACATATTATCCGAGATCTACACTCTTTCCCTACACGACGCTCTTCCGATCTCACACATAGATGATGATGAAGAAGAGGAGAAGAACATGAAAAAGGAAATGGTGCAGGAGGAACAACAAAGAAGAAAGTCTCATGCACGGGAGAGAAGAGAAAATAAGTAGATACAGGGAAAATAGTCCCACAACAAAAGAAAAGGAAAGATACAAAATAAATAGTTGTGCAAGCCCTTACAAAAGATGACTTGGAAAGGATTGCATACCAAGTTAAGGAAGCAACAGATGAAGCTTTTGAGTGTGTGACACATCAACAATAAGAAATACATTCATATATGCACACACAGATTGTTGCGTTGTAACAAATTTTGGAAACAACGAGACTAACACCATTTCACACTGGAGAAAATGTACAGAAAGAAAAAACAACGCAGATGACAGAAGCACAGTCAACGACATCCCAACTAGTTGAAAAATCAGGTGAAAATCAGGTAGTGAAGATAGGGATAGGGGCCTTGGAGTTACCCACATCAAATCTGAAGGAGAAAGTAAAGACACTAAGTCATATTGACTTAGTGGTATCTTAGTTTCCTATAAATATTTTGTATGGGTTACAATCAAACATGACATAGGAACTTCAAGTGCATACATCGTCGACATCGTTGGAGCTAACAAAAACAATTGCAGAAAAGGACATGTTGCAAGAATAATACGATCAACTTAGGAAAGAGTGGGATGAGGCAACACAAAAATCAAAGAGAGTCAAACAGGCGGTCGAGAGGGTGTATAAAATTATTCTAGAAGTGATAAGGGAGGAAGAAACCCCATTGGAGGAACATGTGACGAAGCTGAGCGAAGCCATTCAAGGATTTCGAACAAAGATCACTGACTTAGAGGCATGATAGATACCAAGCACTCCCCCAGAGAAAAGGGAGCAACATGAAACGATGGCCACCAAAATCATAGAGAACATCAAGAGTATGGAAGTAGAATGTGCTAAGTTGTATGCAAAAATCACAAGAGTTTGGATGCAACTAGATGAAGACATGGAGCTGCAAAAGGTTGGACAGAAGATACATGTTGCTTAGGATAAGGCACAAAAGTTTAAATAAGGAATGATTACATTACCACCAACAGAGGGGGTAACAACAATGGTCGAAAACATAAAACTATATTCACAGATAAATTAGCTAAGGTCAGAGTAGCAGGGTCACATGCAAAAGATTGAGGTATTGCAAGAAGAAGACTATAAGGTGATAGTGGAGTTATCCTCCACTCAAGGAAAGATCAGGAAGGTAGTGCAGGAAACCACTGAAAAATTGAAGACTCACTTAACTGTATAATTGGCCGAAGAAATTGTACAACAGGAAGAACAAGTAAAAAGTTGCAACGACCAGTGATACACTAAATAAGTTCTTAGAAACATGGAAGCAGGCCTAAAGTGGCTCAGTAAAAACCACATGTGAGTGTTGGGGGCCTATTGGAGTAGGCTATTTTGAATAAGTTTTTGGAATCACGCACAAACGAATTGCACGACATTTTGTCTAAGGAGCAACGTCTGTGCAAAGCAGTTGGAGCATTTTCAGGAGCCAACGTGCAAAAGGCAGAAAGTAGTTAGGAGTTTTGGGACATTATGTCCACTTTGTAACCATTTTGTAATGGGACTAGCCCTATTGTAAAGCTATAAATTGTAATGGATTTTTTTGGGTAGAGGAAGCTTTTTTGAGTAGTTCAAAAGAAGAGTTTGATGAGTATTGGGAAGTTTTGGGGAGATAGTGTGCACTGTATGAGCGAATGACTAGGGCACGTTGAGGTAGAATTGATATACCTATTATGAGCGTAGTGCGCACCTGAAGTAAGAACTGAATATTATGAATGAATGAATAAGAATCCAACCATTGTGGACATAGCCCAATTTGGGGTGAACCACGTTAAATCTTGTGTCTCGATGTGTTGCTTATGTGTATTGTACGATTAATATAGATATGATTATTGTCTTTGCACAATGATGATAAATGTTTAGTATTATGAATATGTCATTGATATATGTTGTGCACTTAAGGTAATGATGAATGAATGAATGTTAAGTAAGGTAATGTCGTGTAGAAGGTATATTGCATGATAATTGAATGTTGAGTGATGGAAATTGTGCACATGAACAATGAATAGTATGGTCATGTCGAATGCCTCACTTCCCCTCATCACTGCAGAAACTTGGTTCCAACAGCCCGTCTAGATGCCTCATGTGAGACTTCACTTGCTTGCACGTGATGCCGAAAGGGCCAATGTCTAAGTTTTTTTTTGGTTTATTATCTTTGAACCTAGGGTTTTCCCATTGCATGTCAACACAGTGGCAATGCTTCTATGTAACATTTGTCTCACCCCTTGTGAAAGGATTTACACAAAGGTGATAGATTTTACGATAACATTTTGGCACCATTGTCGAGGAGAATTGAGTTATTATTCTTGGAAATATGAAGTCTATGCTTCAATATTCTTTTGATGAGTATACATCAAATCCTAACCTAGTGTTCTCATCTGGCAACTCCATTGAGGGAAGAATCCCTTTTCCCTATGCAAATTTTTAAGAATCTATCCTTGTAAGGTGAAACAAGCATTGTTGTAAAGGAATTTAAGATTCACCTTGGCATATCCACTCATATGCTTTTGTAAAAAGGTGTCATCCTATTTTAATATTATGTATGAAGTTGCATATTCTCAAATGAAGGAATTATGACACCATGGGAACTTCATGAAAGGTTTCCTTCTCTTGATATTAAGAATGTTCCTGGATACCCGAATCCATTTTTTTCTGGATTGGGGGGATGATTGTCCAAAATTTGACGGTGATCCATCTTCGACCATTACTCATGTTGTAAAATTATTGAAATACACCTCACAAATAAATGTGATACATTAAGATGTGCTTATAAGATCATTTTTATTGTATCTAGAAGCAAAACAAAAGGATTGGGTCAACATTCTTGCAGTCCGAAGAATATATCTTCTATTGCAGATTTCATTGAGAAATTTCTCAAGAATTGGGGACCCATATTTTAGATGTATGAAGACACTCTTTAAACCCTATTGAATATGAAGAAGACATTGTTGAAGAAAAATAACCTAAATAAGAGATTCATCAAGGAAGCTACCAAACCTATGAAGAAGAGCAAGGGCCACCTCATGAATCCATTGAAGAAAAGGAAGACTTGGATGAAACACAACATGTTGAAGGTCAAGTCCATGATGATAACCTGATAGAAGAGAGTGTCTTTATTCACAAAGAAAAGAGTATGGTAAGTTGTACTCCTTTCCAAGATTTTGATTCCTATGATGCATCCTTTGATTATTTGTAAAGTGAATATTTTTCATGGAAGCCCTCAGATTTGGTGAAATTTTCATTTGATGAGGAACATGGTAACCATGAGACTGGAAATTTTGATGATTTTCTACTCATTGGAAGGCATCAATGGGATATGAGTTTTTCTCATTTTTATGGGGATCCCATTTATGATACTGATACATGTCCTTTCGATCATATCCTAGGAGGTATGATACATATTTTTTTGAGCACTTGGGGTTATTTTGTGAAGAAGATTTTCAACCACCCTTATGCTCAAATTTTGGTTAACATTCATGTGAGCACTCTTATGTGACTATGATTGACCCAAAGCAGCAAGAATGCCATAGGAGAAATTTCTAGCCATCTTTTTCCTCGTCTTGTTAACTATATGTCATTGGAGGTACAACTGGAAATTGTGTTTTTGGTGATGAGATATATATGGGGAAAATGTGTTTTCAACCTAAGGTTTGTTATATTTTACCATTATTACTTTTACATTATCTAAACAAAAAAAATGTTTTCTTTCTTATATAGATATTTTTGGATCATGTTGACACCGACATGCATGGTATCAGTAGTAGTGGCGTTGCACAGACGTCACAGGGTCCCAACGCCGGCCCTTGTATAGCTTCCAAGACACAGCTATTTGGATCTCCACCTTCCACACCATTAGGTGGGATCCACGACATGCCCACCAAGGAAACGACCACACAGGTAGGCTCTGTAGGTGGTGACGAAGATGAGGCTGATGATTTGACAAACTATATGGTTGATTTTCCTAAAGAAATATGTGTGACCAACACAGGGACCCTTAAGGGCAACTTTATGGTCAACGAGGAAGAGCTTCCATTTAAGCAAGTTAAAGTCCTAGGTAATTTTTAAAATTTTATTTTTTTCATGTTCTCTATGTAGACAAATATAAATCATCTAATTATTATTTTTAAATTAATAATCATATAATCATTTTGCATGTAGGGAACAACGATTTTTACAAGTCCTTGGAGAATAAGGCTTTGTTGATTTTTGGGCCCACGATACGGGAGAGGTGGGATTCCCAGAATTCCAACCTAAAAAAAGAATTGATGGATTATCTAGAAAGTCTTTTTGGTGTAGATACTTTTAATAAGACCTTGGCCACCACCGCAGTTGGACAATATTTAAAATATACACGAGAAACATATAGAAATCACTTGAAACAAAATGATAGGTATGAACATCCTCTGATGATTCCAGAGAGGGAGTGGAAGTTCCTCATTGAGGACGCAAAAGAGAATAAATTGACAGATGAAGGAAAAACACCCTTTGGTCCCAGAAGGTAAATTACAATTTCAATTGAATACCTTCAATTTTTTTTAGATGTAAATAAAATTGTGGTATATATTAACATTCTTGAAAATTTTGATGATAGGTTGACTGACATGCCAAACATCACAAAAGCAAGGCTTGTCAAATGTGTCCATCACAGGCTAGGCCAGGGGAGCTACTTGAAGTTGTAGTCATGAATTATAAGTACCTAAATATCTTATTTGTATCGCCTTAAAACTTTTAGGTAATTGCAACGAATAACATAAAAAATGCATACTCTTATGCAATGTAGGGTGACGATTTTGGTACTGAAACCATGGAGGAAGACCTCAAGCTTGGTTACAAGTACGGCCATAAAGCGGTAGTTGAACATCGAAAAATATTGGGGCAGATACCAAGAACCACTTTGCAGGATAGGGTAAATAAAATTCAATCCACATTAACCTTTATTATTAAAAGAATACAGTCATGTTGGATATTATTAATATTCACAACTTTGTTTTAATTAGGAGAGCAACGCTGTCAATGAACGCACTAGTATTAGAGAGCAGTGCGTTGATAGCAGTTTGCAACCAAAAGATAGTTATGATCCCATTCAGTCCCAATTTTTCAAAGGGACACAACCCCACGATGGTGCTACGACCGAGCTGGCACATGACGGTAATA
This sequence comes from Picea abies, assembly GCA_900067695.1. NCBI lineage: Eukaryota > Viridiplantae > Streptophyta > Pinopsida > Pinales > Pinaceae > Picea > Picea abies. The sequence goes on from CBVK0100551065.1 coordinate 21,281, forward strand.
TGGTTGTATTTTAATCATATACTTAATAATTTTGTAGTTATACATTTTGTACTTCTATTTTTTTTACTTAAACATTTATGATTGTCCTTATAATTTTTGTGGTCTCAATGGAAGATAATGTTGTACTTGAGGCTCATACAGTTGAAGAGAAGAACACGCGGGCAACCATTCCAATGGTGCCAACTAGTGCACTAGGTAAATAATGACATTGCAGGTGTTTTTTTTAATATTACTGAATTAGTTCAATGATATTTAAAAACTGGCCATTTAAATTTTGTATATTTTTCTTTTGTAGGTGATGCCTCATCACAACGACCTCCATTACACCGTGAGTACCCCACGACTAGGCATGCTCTGCTTGATATGACGTAATCACAATCATATTTTGAAGAGCACCCAGAGAATGAAGACGTAGATATTGATGAAATAGTTAGGAACTATAGAGCTAAGAAGAAGAGGCTGGCTAAAAGTACTAAATGATGATGTACATGAATATTTTAATAATTATTTAATATAAAATCTATTTTCACCATATTTTTCTCACTCCAAATGGATCAAGGAAACAATTTATTTCATTGTAAACAATTGTGAATATTGGTATGTATATATTCTTGTTTTTGTTGTAAATATT